>DWJZ01002203.1:0-20166 GCA_018249125.1 Asbolis capucinus
GGTGTGTGAAGTCTGCCAATCCGCACTTGACCAGCGTGGTGGACTATGGCCTTAACCTTCTCATTCAGAGAAAAGACACGTGCTCAATGATAATGTATGTATGTAATGTATGTACGTATACATGTATGTATGTAAGCAAGGCAGATGATATTAATTTTAACCGATCGAAAAAGTTAAGCAACGGCGGGCGCGGTCAGTAGGAGGATGAGTGACCGCTAGTGGCAAACATTTCATAAGTATTTTTGTTCTTCGGATGAAAAGCGGTCTGTCGTGGTTATTATTGAATTGCTCGTTAAGCCACTTCAGAGCCACGGCCTACATTTTGAAACTTTTATTGTCCACTAACACCTTCACCAGGCAGGACAACTTGGAGCAGACTGAAACAGTATGCTGTAGGCCTGCCACACCTCCATCAATTAATTGGCTGAGCAGCGTGGTTCAGTGTGCTTAAAGCCTCCCACGTATAAGACCCGTGCTCAGTTTTGGGCCATCAATCAAAATCACTTTATTGAAGTGATATACATATATATAAAGATTGATTTTTTTGGGTATTTTGTCTTTCTATCATTGTTGCCAACCCTACGGGTGTAACCGCAGCCATGACGTCACAATAATCCTATTCAAAGTATACAAACATCGTCCACCTACATGAATTCCCATCACATCATTACTGAAACCACTGGTTCAACTTATTCTAAACCCTCCCACCATTCCCTCCCACAATTCCCCATTTTTCCACAATTACCTCAGATTCCGTGATTTCCCTCACGTATCACCTCACGCCATTTCAAATAACTAGAACGATCGAACCAGTCAATAAGATTCCCCGACGGAAACTTTGCACAATGATGACAATTTATCTAGCTAACGACGTAATTTTGGAGCCTATTAACATAGGAATAGGGTCGATAATACTGTCATTAATTTTTACTAACACATACGACCTTTTGTTACGTTATAGAAGTTTGTAAGCGACTTAATCAGTACATTTATCACTAATAACGTGTCTGTTCGGTGGAATCCTATAAATTTTATATGAAGTTTGGTATACAACGCCTACTTTATTTCTATATATCTCCGCACACTCCCGACAACTATAGGAATAAAAAACGGGCCGTAAATCAACGGGAATTATGATGTAAAAGAAAAAATAGGTTCATACACCAAGAACATTGCTTCGTAGGCTGTTAGGGGTCCGTATAAAAACTTTGATAATGTAACCCAATGTTTGAAAATAATACCAAAAAATCCTTATATCTTGTACGCTGCGGAAACTATCGACAATAGAGCAACCACCATATGTCTAACTGTTACAGTTACACATTAACTACCATTTTCTGGTAAGCGGGTTCCGAAGCGAAGTTAGGGCTGTCTCTAATTTTATAGAAAGCATTAAATCATTCTGGAATACATATGTATATGTACATATGTTTATGTTTGTATATGTTTGAACTATTATTACTACACGTAATCATCACGCCCCCTATTACAGCGAAAGATAACAATAAAATTACAAATGCTTTATTCAATATAGAGTATAATGTTGACAAAATAAATTAACTTTTATTATTTAGCAAATAAATGCCGAATCCTCCTATTCACGTAAAAACCACTGAACCGATATGGATGAAATTTTGCACAGAGATAGATCAAAGTCTTAAATTATACAAAGGCTATTTTTATCAACGTATAAACCACGCGGGTGAAGCCGTGGACGGCAAGTTGTAATTTACAAGTATCAAATAATTTTAATTAACTTTCTATGCGTTCGTCGGCGGCTGGCGCGGTCGGTAGGAGAATGGTTGACCGCTAGTGGCATAAACTTCATCAACGCTGCTGTGCTTCGGAGGGCACGGAAACGAAAGATACTTCATAATTGTTATGAATTATCATCATATTCCAAACAATTTAAACAAAACCTTAACAAATTATACACTGATACCTTCCTCGGGAACCGCTCTATCTATTGGTGAAAACCACATAAAAGTCCGCTCAGTAGATTTCGAGTTTATCGCGAACATACAGACAGACGCCGTGAGAGTACATTACTTTAAAATTTGTAGTGATTCTATAATAAACTCATGAATAAACATTGTTTTCTAAAAGTTATTTTAATAACAAAACCATTAAATTATTCATAACGCAGGCATCCTATCACGACGGGAAAAGGAACTAGAAATTGCAAAATTCCCTTGTATACCCTGTGATCTTGCTGACCAATAAACGACGGAGTTACTAAGTCTCTCGGTTAGAGGTCGTACGCCAAATCTCAACGACATCTATGCTGTGTTTGCTAGAATATGATCAACATATATATATATATATATGTTGTCCGTAAAATTCTCATAATTTTTTTTTTAAACCAGTTTTATCCCGCGACTACGTCTGCATTGTACACACCCTTTTCACTCGTTCTTCATCCTCCCTTCTTCAATCCTCTTACCCAATACCTCATATAGTGCATGAATAGAAAGAAATAGGCTTATATTTTCTATAATGAACTTTCAACTCTTTTTAAGACATTTTTAAGTGAGAAAGCGAGAGAGACAGAGAGCGTTTTTCCTCAACTTCTATTGTGCCTGTGTACCAAGTTTCATCAAAGTCGTAGTTTAGATGTGTAGAGTTAACAGACAGTATCCAAGAGACAGACAGACAAACTGATAGACAGAATGAGTTAAAATTCAAATTTATAATGTCAGTAAAGATTGTTTTTTACATAGAATAAGTTAATGCTTGACAACGATCCCACCTGATGGAAAGTGGCGATGACGTCTAAGATGTTGGACACACTAACTTAGTAAATGCCTATTCACTCTTCTCTTGAAGACTCCCACGTCGTACTTAGGCAGGTACACCGACGCAAGCGAAATACTCCATTCCCTTGCGGTACGCATAACAAAGTCGATAAAAGTTTGTCTGGGAGTCCGTGTACGCTAATCAGAGAGAAGGCTGAGTGGTTTTGAATGTGGTTTTCATTATTATGACTGTGATAAGCTAGTATTATTATTTCGTTGTTTTATTGTAATGGTTCATAAGTTAAAAAAGGAATGTCAGTTTAAATAATCCTCTCTATACCAAATTACGAATCCTTCGTATAATGTGAAGCATAAAGTTAATCTTACCGTACTATAGACTAATTGACTAAAGTAACTTTTAAGATTAGTCTTCAAATTTCTGGAACTTCTCCACAGCAACAAATATATTTGTTTGCACCAGTTTCTTTGACTTCTACAACACAGAAATAAATTGAAAGTTACGAGGTCTACAAAAGTGTCTATTTTGTTATATTTGTAATATAAGGAAACGTTTCATTACAAGTGTATTAAATAAATAAACAAGGTTTATTAAAAATATTTAAAAACACAAGCTTTAATTATAGATATGGATATTTTTTGGATTTATTTTACCCATGCCAAAGTACTGCATTCTACTGAATACTAAGGTTTCTACGCTAGATATTAGATAGACGAACTTAGCAAAAACCGAATTAATAATTTTATATTAAAAAGTGGAGCAAGTCCAAAAATCCATACATATTAAATTTCCTTTAATCTGCCTAAGTCCGACAGTATGTCTACATACTAGCTCTTTACACATTATTAATTTGTTAACACGTCATTAATCCAGCCGTTCTCATAAACACATAATTTACGACTTCAATAAACTATAATTCATATTATGAAGTTATAAATTTGAGGTTTTTATGTTATTTATTATTATCGAAGTGCCTTGGGTACGGTAAAACTATTTGAACACTGTAAAAAATTGTTACGGAAATCATTTTTGGAGCGTTATCATAAATATTCTCTATTGCATGTGAGGTTTCAAGTTAATAGCCCTCTATATGTTGTTCCTAATAACTGAGGAAGTCTAGAATACCGCTACCCCAGTGCAGAGTGGTAGTGCTGAGGGTCTAACCCGTAAATCGAATTTTTTTTTGCCCTTAGGCATAACTATTTAATTTAAGGCTTAACTTAAGCAAAAAGCAAACATTTAACAGCCATAACAGGTTTTAGATGAGGTCAAATATTTTTGGTAATTGAGTTTTTATTTGTTTTTAATAGAAGCTAAATTAGATGTTAATGGTAAAAAGATAGAGATTTTATATACTCAATTTTAATAGCATCTGATAAAATAGCAGAGTTCATCAAAAACCAATTGAGGTCGGAGGTTTTAGTTATTGTTACTGTTATTATCGCAGTTAATCAGGTTCCAGAAATGGTTTAGAACAGTATTGACAATTAAAATAGAAATTGTTAGCTCATTCTTATGTAAGATCATAAAATATCGACAAAACGAAGAATCTTTTACAAAAAAATATGCTTTTTGCGATAGGGTTCTGGGTTCGACATTCATTAGATGAATGCTTATATATTTATTTATTTTAAACTGTTAAATGTTTTACGAAAGGCAATTTAATACTCAAGGTTATATCTGCTAGTCAAACCTCACTCTAAGCAGAAATATACTATGTTATTGGTGATTTTGGACAACAAAAAAGAAACAGTAAATTCCACCCAGCCCAGCGTGCAAAAAAATATTAAATCTATATATTATTAGATATATTATCAGATATTATCAAACTATACTAATACTACAAAGCTGAACAATTGTTTTGTTCGAATAAAAAATATTTTGAATTGGATAGACTTTTATCGAGGAAGGCTCATGGGGGATAGGATAGGAATAAGAGCTGAGAATGTTACGAAATGTTGTAAAAAATGTTATAAAAACGGGAGAAAATATTCTTTTTCAAAATCTTAGTAAGTAGGTACGTTTTTCTTTAAATTAAAGCGAGTGAAAGCGCGAAGCACGGCTAGTTAAATTGTAAGTAGATTAGCTTAACTTAAAACACATTTACTAATGTAATTTAGTTAGTTAATAATAACTTACATTTGATAGTGCGGCAGGACCGGGGTATAACTGACCCCATGGGAACGATGAAGGTTATAATTTGCCTTTATTTGCTTCAAATAAACATCTTCTTTCGGATCAACGGACACAGCTTTTATGTAGAACTCCGCTGGGTTGTAATTCTTCGGGCAATAGAGGTCAACACTAAAAAAATATATTAAATTCGACCTATTAAAGCCCCACAACTGGGAGCACATTTATCAGTTTTCTGATGACCACAGTACAAGCTAACGCTTAGTTTGGGTTCAGGTGACCGTGTGTGAATTGTCCAAAGATATTTATTATTATATTATATAAAAAAAAGGATCTCCGAAAAAATCATGATTTTTATTCAGTTTTACAGCATGTTACATTTTTTATATTAGTTTAAGTGCTCAACTACGTTTGCAAAATTGATATAATAAGGTAAACACAACAATGTGAATCATATGTGGACATGCGGACCCTGTAGGGCACAATAAACTTACCTTTCAAATAGAGCTCTGCACGTCTCCTGAGGTCCGTGAAACACAATCTCACCCTCCGACATTAGGGTAATCGTATTAAATTCCCTGAACAGGTCCGAAGACGGTTGATGAACGGAGCATATCACGATGGTGCCAGTCAGGGACAGCTGCTTCAAGACCCCGACCACGAGGGACGCGTTGTAGCTGTCCAGACCTGTCGTTGGCTCATCACAGATTAACACTTGAGGGCTGGATAGCAACTAAAACGTGATATTATATATTTAAAACGTTCTTTTTAAAAGTTCAGAAAAAATAACGATATGATACATCAAGGATTGCAGGATTTCAAACCAAACACTCAATTTAGTGTGGGAGGTTGACCTAAATGTATCTAGGTAATTACGTAAAAAATGTTGCTTGTTTTCGAAATATAGTAGTAACTAGTGTCCACCCGTGACTTTCCCCACGAGATAAGTACGTTGATATAAAGTAACCTATGTGTTATTCTAGATTATAATGTGCCAAATTTATTCGGATCCTTTCTTTAGTTTTTGCATGAAGGAGTACTAAATATCCATCCATCCTTAAAAATGTTATAATATTAGTAAGATTTAACAGCAGTCCACATAACATTATAGTTTTAAAAATGGTTTAAAAAGTTTGGGACCCTTTGCTCTTAAATAAAATAACCATGTTCTGGTAGTTTGTTATTAAAAATCCCAAACACTATCACACACCATAAGTATTACTCACAGAAGTGGTCAAAGACAGCAATCTCCTTTCACCACCAGACAGAGCAGATATAACAGTGTCCACGTGCATTCTCAGTTTGAGCTCATCGACTAAATAGTCTAACTTTATTCTGTTAACAGATTTCTTCACGCTGCCCAGTAACATTTCCGTCTGAAACCATAGAAAAGCAAAAACCAAAGAAATAATAATATCCTCATCTTTGAAAGTCAAGAAGAAATTATAATTTTTCAATAATACAGGGGTTTTGTTAACATTTACGACTCCTGTAATTAATTCATCTTTACCTATTTTAATCATCTCTTTTCCAGCTAAAAGAGAAATATAGAACACATCCTTATCTTATTCACACTTCTCATTTATTTCTTATTCAAATTTCGCGCTTTACCTCATCTTTTATCCTCCGTACCGCGAAGGACTGGAATAAGTTGCCGTGTCGGTGTTCCCGTTCGATTATAAACTAAATGTCTTCAAGTCAAGAGTGAATGGGCTTCTAGTTAGTGTGCTTAACCATCAAAGACTTCATCGCTACTTACTATCAGATGGGATCGTAGTCAACCGCTAACTTATTTATGATAAAAAAAATGTCTGAAAGAACTCACTGCTGAGTTACAAGACTATGCGTTACTTTTGTTTACTTATGTACTATTGTGATTTTGGTAGAAAATAATAAAAATAACTGAGATCTAAAGAGTCATAAGACTGAGCCAAATCTATGTTCTTCGATGGCAAAAAGCACCAATATTGCCATCATTATCTCTGTCTATCTATCTATTAAATAGATATCTTTATCGATATAGATAATAGATATCTCTAATATAATATAATTGATATCTCTATAGATATCTATCTATCTATTTAATAGATAGATATCTGTCTATTAAATAGATAGATATCTGTCTATTAAATAGAAAGATATCTGTCTATTAAATAGATAGATATCTGTCTATTAAATAGATAGACAGTTAGAGAAAATCTCACCATAAAAATCAGATGCTCCATGACAGTCAAAGTCTCCAGGAAGATATCTAACTGAGGTACGATCTCGATGACACCACGCTGAAGGTCCTTCACGTCGGTGCCATTCAGCGTGACAATCCCAGCTGATGGGAGGCACGTCCTACCCGCTAGAGCCACGAGGAATGTCGTTTTACCGGCACCACTATAAAACAAACAATAAATGTCTCAAGGCCTATCGAAGTGAAATATATTATTTGGAAATTTTATACTTATACATTAGAATGAGTAGATAGAATATAAAAGTTTATTAAATTGTATTTTATTGCACATTCATTATTTAGAGACAGTTTTGTATAGATATATATATATCTGACCCGGCAAACGTTGTTCTGCAAAATATTTGAATTAAACTATAATCATTTTCTATAGGTTTTAAATTTTTTACATCTAACAACTTAATTGAATACTAATTATTCTGAAGAACTTATACTATGACGGTTTTAGTATATCTTCCTAATATTATAAATGCCAAAGGATGGATGGATAAACGGATGGATGGATGTTTGTTACTCCTTCACGCAAATTGCAACAAAAGCACTGAACGGATCGAATGACTTTTTGTACAGTGATATATTGGCTTCAACCCGTCGATGGCCCAATATTGAGCACGGGTCTCTCCTGAGGAGGCCTAGAGCATAGTCCACGCTGCGCCAACGCGAATTGATGGAGGGGTCAATGGTTAACCCAAGTGTCGAAAGTTTTTATGCCACCCGAAAGCCTCCGACATGGCTTAACGAATACGGCAACAACCGGGACCTACGGCTTTGCGTGCCCTCCGAAGCACGGAAGCGTTCATGAAATTTTTGCCATTAGCGGTCACCCATCCTCCAACCAACCGCGCTCGCTTAACTTTTTCAATTGGTTATAATCGAAACAAGCCACCAGGCTATGAACGCTACAGAGATATATTATATTGTAAAAACATATAGACTGCCTTTTACCAACATACCACCACACATTGAAGCCGACGGCGGCAACTTATCTTTAGTAGATCGCTGAACCCTCCTTGTTCCAACTCAATTACTGCAGATCTGCAAATCTCCTATGCTATTATTTATTTCAAGATTTTACGCAACATTGTAACGTAAGATTGCGTTGTACATTTTTTTATGACTATCATTATAAACTATGGTTAACTCATTTAATATTGTACAACTGTAATTGTGATAATCTCGTCGAGGCAGGTTAGTTACACCCGATAACTATTACTATTCATGAACCTTTGCCTGCGTGGTATGTTCTTAAAAAATAACCTAGCAGTTATTCAGACTATAATTATCTCTGTGGCAAATTTTATTCAGAATTTGTTCAACAGTTTTTGTGTGAAGAAGTAAGAAACATCCACTCATGTATATATCATTATCGCATTAATAATATTAGTAGGAATATAATAAGTAGTCATAATAAATAGTAGGAAGTAGGATTGTAGTAACATTATAACAATTTATTAAAGTACCTACTATATTCTATGAGTATCCTTTATTTATAAAGCAATGAATATTTATAAGTAGATCCTCTGAGACGATCTAATGATAATTACGATACCTTACACAGGATTAAATTAACATATATTTTTTTATCTGTAAACCGACATTAATCTTTTAAATCTTTTCTGAAATTAGCAGTGACAGATAAAGAAATAATATATATATTTTTTAATGAAATATTTATCTAAACATAAAAATGAATGCTTGTGAGTTTGGTTATTTGTCCTTTATAGACTCTTAATTGCTAGGAGATAGAGCAACGATGTTTTAAACAATTTCGTTCAGAAGTTTCAGGAAAAGGTTTTAGTACCAAAATGATATCAATCGGACACATGGTTGAGGAGTTTATACGTGGCAACGCGCGTCGGGTACAGCTACAAGTAGAATATAAGTACAATTGCTAGCTGGCTATTATAAAAAATACGAGTAAATAAAATTGGTGTGTGTTCATAATTTAACCGCTTTTTACTAAATGAATACACGGTACATATACCAAAATCACATTTATTTTTTATTTTTATCTGTCTCTTTGTTTAGGCTTTTAAGAATAACTGGACCATTTTTACGGTGCTTTTACTGATGTCACTTTGTTTAAGAATTTTATTCCTCAAAAGAATAATATAATTCAGAGAATCAACATCTCATACATAGAAAATATTACAACAATACGGTAGAGTAGATAAACAACTACAAGGATCTAGAGAATATTTGACTGGAAGTGGCAAAGTGAGCGTACACAATGCATTAATTAATCCAAGTTATCAATTTCATTTTTATTTTATTTTATTTATCGCAAAATCAGATCGAACTAAACAATCACTTTTTGTTAAATTCGACGAAACGGGCACAGCTAGTAAAATAATAAAAACCCCAATAATACTTTGTCTAGAATATCTTTCATCGATCGTAGGATCGATAATAATTTCAATTTTATAATAAAATAATCTGTATTTAATGACAGAGATGCTACGAAAGTAATATAAAAAAAAGCCTTAATACAAAGAAACACACAAAATTTCATTACTATATTGTTAACCGTTGAGGTCTGTCTGAAGCCAATCCTGAGCAGCATAAAAATATGTATATTTTCATAATGACGGAAGGTTTATGCAAAATTTCCGCTCCGTAGTCTAAGACGAAGTTGTTCTAATTAAGCTTCCAAGATTTGACCAGTAAAATACAAATATACAAACATACGCTGCAAGTTAAATAAAGGCTTGTAAAAAAATATATCTAATTAATTAATGTTAAAGAAAAAACATTATTGACGTTCCGAAGAAAGTTTCGACTTCTCCAACCAATTATTGAAATACATATATAGCCATCGTGTTTTATTGGGGATTTACACTATGAAGCAACATGTATCCAGAATGAGGATAAGATATGTGACACTTACCTGGGGCCAATGACCGCGACAAATTCCCCTGTCTTCATACAACCTGTAACTTTAATAGAAATTTGATTACATATAAAAAACTGGATTTGATTAGAAGAATTATTTAATACAAAAATTTCTATTACATTACAAACGAAATTTCATAAAAGTTTCTTACGTTTTATAATTATACTTAAAAAACAAGACATGTGAATGTCATAACTAACCAATCTTATTATGAATGGTGTTTAACCCAAGATATTGATTTGACTCTCCATAATTTCATTCTATTTTAGAGCTAACTATAAGGTTCGAAAAGCTGTATCATAAACAGTACCATTTTTAAGTATCATAGTTTTGAGCTTCGTGGGCTTCCTCTTCCACCAAGGCTTCTCCTGCGGTGTCCATACTGATAACTGTTTCGCCTCAATGACCAAGTCTTCCTCAGCTAGTAAATGTTTCTGAAATTTATGGCAACTCATGACTGTTCCACTGCTGGAGGAGTATAGTCAGTTACGCACGGACTGATAAACTTCACACTTCAGAACAACTTTGAAAATTAAAGGTGCCTGCAGGAATCCAATCGGGAGTTCCTGTCCCGTTCAAGAAACCAACATTAAGAAGCCAGAACCACTTTTTATTTGGATTCTGAAATTAATGTACGATAAAAAGTTTCTGCGAAGTGAATTCTATGCCGACTCCTTACATCAATTTATGTTTTAAATCGATCATATCCTAAAAGCCGAATTTAATATGTTTTACAATCAAGAAATCTGTCAAAACATAATATGAGGCACACAGTTGTGACTATGTGATTGGTCGTTTAAAAATCACGGCATATGAAAAATCATAATAATAATCGGTATATCGAATACTATGTCAAACAGTGTAATAAAGTATAGAGGGGGATCTAGTTCTTGTATTTGCTGCTAAAAACGTTTACTTTAAAATAAACCAGCGACTTTTTATATAGTTAAGCATCCGCAATTGCGTTTGAGAATTACGATCCTTAATTTACCATATCTAGAATTAAATTGTCCCATTAATCTGTGTATAAGTACTGTTGGACTATCCATGTTTCGAGAAGTGTCTTTTAAAAACTTCCATATTTCAAATTATCCTTAGAAAAACCTACAAGCTTCATTTTTCACATCTTATAACTTATAGCTTGACTACACTCCCACTTGACGGTAAGTGGTGATGTAGTATTAGATGGTAAAATGCATTATATTTTCTTACGAGCTGCGCGCGACATTCCCTAGCAGTTAACTAAATTTTAAAGGATCTTCTAACCTATTCGTACCGCTACACTAACTAACAAGGTGTATAGTTCCCGGACAATTAAAAATACGCTACCTTAAAAAAATCCATCTTAGAATCCTCGCACAAAGCACTTATAACCTCAAACATGTTCAATATATGAAATAAAATAATAAAAATCCGGGCGGAGCACCAATGTCTCCTAACCACTCTAATTAATTAAACAACTGCACTGTACCTAAATGTAAAGATAGTTTATGTAAACTGATAAAATGAGATAAGAGTTCTGTTAATGCATTCATTTATATTTATACAAATATTACTCTTCTTGTTCCACGTAAGATTTCAACATTCAGCTTCTTTGTTGATTTTGCGTATTTGTCAGTGTAAATTAAGCTTTATCGTTTATTACAGTAGGTTCTTTATGATAAAATCAAGATATTTTTTTACGTAATGATATATAGGCTTGTGTCGGAATTGATCAGAAAAAGAGCAACAGCTAGTACCAAAAGTTTAGAGAGCTCCCGTGCTTCGGAGAGCACTTAAAGCCAACGTCCCCACATTATGTCATTCTTAGATAGCAGTTGTTAGTTTCCATCTGTTGCATTTAACGGCATGACAACATCTAACCCTTGGGCTTGAAACTAACCCCAGCAATCCGCTCTGGAAGGGCGTAGTCGATACATTATAAGTCTATTATAAGTTATATGAAAATATCCTTGCTAGTTGTCCACACTAAAAATATAATATCGACTAAGCTAAATTAATGACTGTTGGCTCCAAATATTGGATAAATTCAGTTTTTTCATTGTATTTTTAAACGTGAGACATAATATTTATGGTATTGAAAAGTGCAAAAAAAAACAAAAAGGCGTATATTTAGCCTTAATTGTTTTTCTATTGATTCTTGTTGTAATGATTGGAATTATTAATGAAACAAGTATTTTGAAGCAGGTGTCAACTTTGCGACATGCCATAGAAAAGCCCAGTTTGGATCTCAAGAGCCGTAAAATTTTTAACAAGCAAATTTTTCCTTGCTTTATCCGTCCACGCATCCTCCCACTCAACACTACATGTCATTTCAAGATTTGAAAAACTAGTCACACAAAATCGCGTTTATTCGAAGAAACCTTTGTAAATAGATTTCATTGAATCATTGCTGTGGTTGTCTAGAATTCGATTCCTTACACAAGATAGGTATGGTTTTGAATCAAATAATTGCAAACAAATTTAATAACTTATGTTTATGTCTTTCTTATAGTGTTAGCATAGAATAGGGATTTTAAAAATATATATTAAAAGGGTATACAAACTATAACCGAATGAATGAGTTTACATTTTCGTGAAGTGTCGATTAAAGCTATCATAGTAAATTAAATCAAGGTAATACATAGATTTATAGAATGATAAGTAAAACACAGCTCTCGTCACTAAACGATTTATTAATAAATTTCTCTCACGCTCTCATACAATAAGTAATACTTATTACAACAACATAACGTAAGTATTATACATCTCTAAAGTTACATACAATTAGTTATGACTTAAGCCGTCAATGGCACTCCCAATAACTCCATGAACTTTACACTGATAAATACAGGTAACAATTATCCAAAGTCACAGAGTCTATCGCTACTACATTCAAATAACCTTCATTATTTGATTATAACATAACAGTTATAAATAATTTTCATATATCCCATCTTTATATCATTAATAATTCAAAATCCAAACATTAAAATAAGTTGTTTCGAATACGTCAAAAAATTTTATCCAATAGGATGGCTTCTTTAAACTCGTATGTGATTGGTCGGCCCGGAACGGTGCGTTGTGATTGGTCAATGGTGTCAGCAGTTACACGACTTGCCGCCGCCTCCAGCGCGACTATTTTCACCATTCGCGATTTTGTGTTCCAGTGCGAATTTTTCACCATCTTTGTCGTTGCTGTGTAGTAATTTGTCATTTAGAAGAATCTGGAAAGAAAATACAGATTATTTATTACTTGGTTTTATTTTTAGATGTAAACATAAAAATAACTAGGTATGTAAACATTTCGATACGAGAAATAATAATTAGTCTCATAACAAAGTTTTTTTCTTCGAACTGAGATTTCTTCGATTACACCTTAAACGAATGACTTACAATCACATTTTATTACTAAGTGTTAATAGCTACCTACTATCCATATGTATTCCAAATAAAATATTTTTGACAGTTATCTAAAATTCTTACTCCTTTATCATGTAATTTATTCATCAAAGGTCCTTTGCCAAGACATATGTATGCTGTACCGTTTTAAAAAAACATCTTGGAGTTGAATTTTCGAAAGAAAATCCACGACGTTGATCTTCTAGTCAAAATCTATTGGATCTATGGATTGAATTGGAACACCGCAAAAAAGGAGACATTGATCGCAGTTGAAGCCTTTATAAACATAAAAAATGTTTCAACTAAAAAACTTATCCGAAAGTTCAGTGACTATTTACATACTGCTTATTATGACGCCAACACAATTAGTTAGACAAATTTAGAGTAGGTATACTATAAAAAAACTTTACACGAGTTCTAGAAACGTTCCATTCCAAAGAGGTCGTCGGCATGTGTCGCAATGTTGTGCAATCCGAACAGGCAACAGTGGAAGATCACTAGGCGGTAGGCGGATGATGTCAATGATTAAATTATACGATCAATAAGGTGGTAGAGAAGTACGTCAATATTTTTCTCAGGAACAGCAACGATTTTGCTGTTGATAATCAGACAAGCGACCTGGTAGTAGATAGGGTCGACCACGGAAAGCAGTAACCAAAAATGCATCTCAAATTAGGCAAGAAATTATGAGAATACTGGCACTCAACTACCAGTCTGAAAATAAGTCGGTTGGCAGCTGATTCAAGCAACTGGGAGGACGATAGTACCCTAACGAAACAGCCTGATAGTCTACGTTGATATAGACATTGGGACAATCTCATAAAAATGATTTACTAAGCTGTTAAAAACATAAAAAAGATGATTAAAGTTGATAAGTATAGCCTATAAGTCGAATTCTTATGCAAAATATAACCAATAACCTACTTTTAAAATCCCAAAGCTATTAAAACCGAACGGAAATCCTTATAAGACAGATATAAATTGAGATAGGAGATAGACTTTACAATTATATTATTAGTAATTTCGGAAAAGTGAATGGGTCACATTTAATATCGGCCCATTAAAATATCCTGTCTTGTCTAATGGCTTCTGGGCATTCAAAAATTGGATTACAAAACGTGACTCTTACAGTATTCAATGCGAAAGAATAGAACCGGCTCGAAATACTCCAGTATGGGGTAGTATGTTTCCGAGATACACATGAGTTTGTCAAATCGGAATGAGTCTTAATATAAATAAAATTATTAAAATCAAAATGATGACATAAAACTAAAATATACCACAGGACGCCCACTGAAGCCATACGAGTAAGTACTAAAAAGGATAGCAGGAATGCGTTGGATTCAAAAGGCTCAGAGTGGGGAAAATTATCACATCCAAAAATCCAAAGACATCCAAAAATGGATGTCTGAACCTCCAGAACGAATGGAACGAATGTTGAAAATCTTCGGTAGTAGTTCAAACTATTTGAGCAAGTCTAAAAAATCTTCAGAATATGTAAATAGAAAAATCGCCTACGCTTACGATTACGTTTTAACGCTTCTCGATTGGAATTCAATTAAATCGACATTTTACTCAACCGCATCTCCTATAACCTTACAAAAAGGTTAGTTAATGGTTTCTTTCCACAATCAACATAATTTGAATATACATTTTTGACGAAACTTGTGGATTGTAACTTTGACTGTTGTGCTACGGCGTTAAGGTTAACATTTACCTAATATACCGCTCCAAACAACCGCAGTTATTTCGGTTCAAGAACTTTATCACTTTCAAACTGGTTTTGGTAACATCGTAACTTCGGATTTAACCTACATTAAAAACAATTTATTTGATGTTATATGGTTTATAAACTATGTTTAATAATCATGGGAAAATGGAAATATTGAATATAGTCAAGTTAACGATGTTTGCTAAGCAGAAGATTAACATTAGTGTAGTAATTTCATGGGGGCCAGAATTAGTGTTGAATGTTAAAATGAAATTGTTATTTATTACTAAACCTATAGAAAATTTAAACATAGACTCCTAGTATGTGTTTATAATAATAAAATTAAGATCGTTTTCAAATAATGTTACAATATTGTTGCAATCTCATATTAGATTTAAACATGATTTCTTATACAAATTCGACGTAGTTCTGGATTGTAGTATGCCTGAGACTTCCTCCGGAATGAAGATATAACTGATTATACAGTTAATTGTGACACAGTAAATCCTAGCGGGAGAGGATGAGTTGGTATGTTTATTTATTTTTACCTTAGACAAATTAGCACTCGACTACGATCCCACCTAATGGTAAGTAAGTTATTCATAATAGATTCCACACGGGGCTTCGCCCGTAATCCCCGCAACATAAAACAATATTATCATTACAAATTTTAGTCTATTTGTTTAGTAATCTGTGTGCCAAATTTTCTTTAAATTCATTCAGTAGTTTTTGCGTGAAAGAATTACAAACATCCATCCATTCATACATCCATCCAACCATTCTCACAAACTTTAGTATTTATAATATTAATGCATCCATCAGCCTTTGAACGTCGACTGTTGGACATACATAGGTCTGCCCCAAATTACGCCACTCTGACCGATCTTGAGCCTTCTGAATCCAGCGGATACCCGCTGTCTTCTTCGGGTCGTCGGTCCACCTGGCCGGAGGTCGCCCTGCGCTCCTTTTTTCGAGGCGTGTTCTCCATTCGAAGACCTTTCTTCCCCATTGGTTGTCGGTTCAACGAACTATATGGCCAGCCCATTGCCACTTCAGCCGGCTAATCCTCTGAGCTATATCGGTTACCTTAGTTCGCCTATGGATCTAGCCATTTCTGACTCGATCACGTTGGGAAATACCAAGCATAGCCCTCTCCATAGGCCGCTGGTTGACCTTGAGCTTATCAATTAGGCCCATAGTGCAGTACCACGTCTCGGATTTATAATATAATTAGGATAAATTAAAGCCAAGGGAAAACAGTTCATTGTCTATCCCTAAGCAGTGACGTAGAAAATGTATTTATAGGATATTAAAATTAAACCAATATTTGACCCACTTCTACTAATACCACTGGTGCAGTGGAAGAAGCCGGTGTTGATAATCGGTATCTTTAAGCTGGATTAGTAAATTGATGCCGCAATAGTGTTTTGGTAATCCTTTAATTGTATTAGTTTCGACACTTATAATTATTATTTCATGTTCACTAACTTCGCCGTTGCTTTACAAAAATAAGTTTAAAAAAATTTCTATTTCTTCCTGTTCTGTTCTGTTACGCTGAAATCTCCATATTGGTATTATCTGTGTTAAAGGCAAGGCCTTTTATATTTTTACATGTTAAGAAAATGAACACCTAAAACAATAACTATTTAGCTATAAATTCACCTCCTTTTCGCTTTGAAAACCTAATTAGCCACCACGGTTCACATATGGAAGTTAAACCAGAATAATTTATAAGACCATTTAATATATCAGATATACATATATATGTATATATATCAGAATGACCTTCTCCTTAACACCTACCTAAATAATCCTACATATACCCCGGTGCAGTAGGTATAACTACGATGTTATCAGCGTCTACATAAAAACCTTCTTAGTTACCTGTCTTATGACAAATAGACGAAGCAAATGAAATTATTTTTATTTTCTTTCGGCTATAAATCTTATCCTTATACTGTTTAACACATGCTAATTTACCTTCTAACTCACACGCTTGCACGCTTACCTTATTGACTAAGGACCTGGCAGCCTCTTCGATATTGATGTTCTCCTTGGCTGAAGTCTCGAACCAGCCCGCGAATCCCTTTTCACGGCAGTAGTCGTCCATTTTGGTCGGTGAGTTGACAATACCCTCTTTCTGCTGGTCACACTGATGAAGAATAAAAGAAGATTTATAACGGACGTTTAAAGTAATGAATTAGTAAATATTTGCAAAGTTGTTCATATCAAAAGCTGACGAAGGATCGTATGGATCATCTGTAATGAGTTCCCATCACAACCTTTGGGTGTTCAAGTCAATAAGCACGAGCGTGAGGAGTCAAGGTAACCATCTGTTGCCACATGACAGCTATAACACATTTAGTTGGCTTATGAAGAAAAGAGTTACAAGTTAAAATTCCTCGCATTCGTACTGGCATCGTACAAAGAAAAAAAACTGAAATTGGAAAACAGAAGAACCATAACAAATAGGTAATTAAATAATGAGAATGGTAATTAGGAGTCGAGCAATCCCAAGGAGTAACATTATATGACGTTGGGAGACCAAATACATACATAGATTTAGGTATAATGCGGGAGGGAGCAAAGCAAGAGACGGATTCATTTGCAAACCAGTACCTTGCTTAACAAGACACATTTCCAAATTATTCTTAAGTTCAATATTACGCAAACATCGAATCTACTAAATTTCAAGTCACCCAACCAGTTTATTACTTAGAAATAAACGTGAGGCATCCATTTGTTTTCCAACTTCCTTTTAAATGATTGCCTCGTGTTCTGATCGCGGTATCATCGATCAAAGATGTCTGAACCCTACAAATATTGTATTGCCAGCAGAGTGAAGACAACTAGCAATTTGTTATAATGGTAGTGCTACGTCCAAGTGGGTGAGCTTAGTAAGTTAAGGTGTGTTGTGAAACTTAATCTCTAAAGAGGTTTAATTGATTTTTCTTGTTCCCCTAAACCTAAGAGAGAAGATATTAGATTATTGAAGACGCTGTTGGACAGAAACAATATAAAAGCACACAGAATCTGTGCATGTAGACTAGTTATAAAATAATGGATACATTACATACATTTGTGCCTAATAGTAGTAATACATATAGATGTATATTTTGATCTCTTCCTGCCTTCCTTCAGCTAGAAGGAATTTTTCACCAATTTTGTTTACATGTTGCAGGTGTTTCTAATGTCCAAACCCTAGGACTATATCGATTTTTTGGCCTTAGCCTTAAAACCTTTTCGCTTTAAAACTTATTTTATAAGCCAACACACGAGCAGACGGGGCACGTAATGGTGATCACCGCAAAACATTAGCAATACCATACTGGGGTGTCACTGACGCTTTGCTAGCCAGGAAGAAAGGTTTTTTTTTTACTTTCTATAAATTTGTGCTTGACCACTATGCCACATTATGGAAAGCGCCAATGTGGTCTTAGATGGTAAAGCGCACTAATTTAGTAATAGCCTATTCACTCTTGGCTTCAAGACACTTACAATTACTTGTAATGTATAGACAATAACTACATTGCTAAAGAAATGAGGAATCAATAACTACACCTACTACAATACTAACACCAGACACGCAAAAAGCAGACCACATCAGCACGACAGATAACCCTTGAAGCACCACTCTCGTCTACCAACTATTATGCCCACCTTATTAGCCAGCAGGATGCAGGGTATGGGCGATCCGTCAGGCAGCTGCACCTTCGTGTCCAGATCGTTCTTCCACTTGACGACCGCGTCGAAGGTGGCAACTCGCGACACGTCGAACACTATAAACGCACCCACCGCCTCCTTGTAGTACACGCGAGTCATGTTGCCGAAACGCTCTTGACCTATAAGACAAATAGAACGCTCAGCCAACGTGATATCCGATGTCTTTGCATTAAGTAATTATCTTAAAACTTATCCATTTATGGTTAACCCGTTAATCGAGTCTTTCGTGGTCAAATTATAATTAATTACAATATTTCTTTCCTATCCTTTCTTTATGCTGATGAACGAGGTATAACGAATAAAGATTCTATTCAACTTTTCGCAATCAATTTCGCAATCAATAGACCCTATAAGGAATCTACGCAGTATTTTTAATGTAACTTCTCGCCGTGCGTAGCTCCTACGACAAAGCAACATGGATTGTAAATGCTTGTTCAGGACCGAAACACGTGTTTGATATTACTTCTAGTTACGTTACATTGGTTACAAGTGCTATGCATCTTTATAAACGGATATATACCAATCTTGTGTTCACTAATAAAACACTATTATTTTATTAAATTGAAAGTAATCCTATTACTACTTATTTACATGATTGGTAACTTTTCGTGTTTAAACTAAGGGATCACGAAGACTTCTACCTATACAGAAAATAGGAAAAATTAATAGGCGCTTTATAATAATATACCTAGATTTCAATTTTTGATACTAACAAATTACTACTAACATCCATTTACACCTACTACTGCTTACAGAAAATAACTACTATAAAACTTACTAACAAATAAATTCTTGTAAATATACACATTCCAGGACTAGGTTTCCCTACTCCATGGCCATGAGCAACTTAAATATCATATCATAAAACCAGAACTAACATTTATCTGGCACATCCGGCCCAGGAATCAAAATACCCTTCGCTTTATCGAAAGAACAGTACAACTAGATTATACGGCCGTATATACAGATTGTTGTCGTGTCCATTTAAAAAAAATCTTAATCGGATTTGTGAGTGAGCATTTTTTCAAACAGGGTTGGGTATTGAATTGAATCTCCTTAATTTTATTAAACTATGTTAGTGGCACTGGCATAATTATAGGGCGGCAATGGCAAGGCTGGCAAAGTGCTACGGGCCCCTGGGCTTAACGCGGCCCCCACCCCGCGGGGCTGCCGGCTCAGAAGCGACCGATATTAAAAAAAAACAAATGATTACCTAAAAGGTATTGAAGTTTCTGTAACTTTTAACTAAGACCATATTATACACCTAATTTCTCATCTTGTCAATATTAAACTATAATTGGACGTAGTTAAGCGAAAAGGATCCATACCACA
>DWJZ01002204.1:0-20155 GCA_018249125.1 Asbolis capucinus
GAGTCAATAATTAATAAATAAATAAACACAAACTTCTGCCGGCTCATTCTCATTTCAGAAGTTGTCATATAGAGTTGAGGTTCTATTGAAACGAAGTTAACATAAATGTGAATACCAAATTCCAGCTGGACTGCAATCGAACGAGTTCTGAACTTGAATGACTTTGAAATTATTTGGTAAAACGAGAATCGGCCGGATGACTGGGTATTGAACTCGGGACCCGTCTCTTACAGGACCGGTCCCCACAGGACCCGTACTTCACGGTCACTGCCAACCGCGTTACAAGATAGTTTAATATGATGTAAATTCTACACTCACCCTAGATTTAAGCCTCTGCACCTCTTTCTTAGTCAAACAGTCAGCCTTGGCTATAACTGGCACAATATTCACTTTGTTGTGTAGTTGCTTCATGAATTCTATGTCCAAAGGTTTCAGTCTAGAAAAGAAAGTTTAAGATTAGTAAAATAAACCATAGAGTATATATCATCATTGCTACCCATAACTGTCCCACTACTGGGCACTCGTCTCCACTAATAATTGTGAGGGGTGCAGGCCATAGACCACAATGCTTGACAAGGACTTCACACATCTTTATGTGCAATTTTTCTCAAGATGTTTTCTTTTAGCGAAGCAAGTGATGAAAATATACAAAACTGGTTAAGTGTATTTATTTATGAGATAAAATTCGATTGATGACTTTATACCCATGTCCGAAGGGCGATATAAAGTAGAAGCAGCAATGGATGCGGTTATCAACAATGTTCCGTCGGTTGAGGCCGCTCTCATCTCGCAGGAATCGCTCAAACTGCTCGTCGATGTATTTGATTATTGACTGTGAATAAACAAAGAATATATATGTATGTACATCTAAACATTTATGATACATCTTTCTTTTTAATACTTCATTTTAATTATTTAAGTGTTATTGTTATTAATTTATGTACATAATTTTCTCAAAAACCTGAATATAGGATCTTATTTATGAAATTTGCCGTATGTCCATCCATCCGTCTACCACAGGAATCTTCGTAAATAGACTTGAAATTTTCACAGAACATGTGATATTACTGAACTTAGTTGGCGGTTAGTAATCCCACCCTAGTGGGATTACTTTTTTGTGTGTCTACCACAATTTCCAAAAATTGCTTCATTAAGAGGGACATAGTGTGGTTTATTTACTACAAACTGTACCCACAGCTTCGCTTACATCATCGTTTTTGTATTACCAGTGGGCCAAAAATTGCATACAAACTATCATCCCGTACCCCTAGGGAACCCAGGTATAATTAGGGGTTAATAGAATCCTAAATGTTTAGTATTTCTCGAGATTTAAAATAATACAATATTAAGAGGTATTAGTACAAACTTTCATCCCCCTTTTCTATCCTATATAGGTTGAAATTAAGGAAACACTGAATTAATATTGAAAGTATTATATTAAGGATATGTAAATTTTAAATTCAAGGTAAACACATACATGTGTCACACAGGAGTATCAAAAATTTCAAAAGATTCACATTATTTTGTCTCTTCTCTTTTCATTACGAAATACTGGGATACTTTATTTAAATAAGGCATGTTTGTTGCAAATTTCAAGCAAATTGGTTGACATTTAAGAGAATTCCCTTACAAACTTTCTTCTCCTATTACAAGGAAACCCGGGAATCATTCGGATTAAAAAGTTTCATAAATGTTAAACAGGGATATAAGTAATATCTCTACTAAGTTTCATTGAAAGTGTCCGCGGATTTTCGTGATGCGCGTTCAGACAGACAGACAATAATTCCAAAAAAAATATGTTCATGCTCTATCTGAATATTAAAGTGCTCCCTCATCAAAATTTTGAAAAAAATATTCAATTTACAGGAAAAATGTACTTTGAGTTTTATTACAGTATAGATGTGTTAAGTATTTTTTTTTGAGCCAGTGGTGATGTCACTGGATTTCAAGGTTATAGCAAGTACCAATACCAGCAAATACAGGCTACTTACCCTGAAGCAATCAGTATTATCAATTGCATCTCCATAGCCAGGTGTATCCACAACCGTCAGTCTTAGCTTTACTCCCCTCTCTTCAATCTCTACCGTTGATGCATCTAACTGTACAGTCTGATTTGTTTTTTCTAAAATAATAACAAAAATAATAAATAATTTACTGTACACCACACACTATTCAAAGGGATATATAAAAAAATCATATTACATATACCATACAAGGACACTTAATTATAAGATGTTTATGACAATAAAATAAAAAATATAACGAACCAATAGCATCAGGAATTACTCTTTCTGGGTATAAGTCAGTAAGAAACAGGGAATTGACGAGAGTGGATTTCCCAAGTCCGCTCTCTCCCACTACCATCAATGTAAACTCAAATCCCTTTTTCACAGACTTGCGATGCACCTGGTTAGGCAAATTAGCAAATCCCACATAGCCCGGGGTCTCCAGATTTGAAAACTGAAAGGAAAGCTTAGTTTAGACATCACCAAAGCAAAAAATTGTAATAGTTTACTGCATCAAAATATTTTAGCCAGTTATCCAGACCTGGAAGGGTAATTCTCTAACAATGGTTACATCCTATTGCCTCTTACGGCACCTTAGATTTAGGATGGGATTGGCGTTATACTACATTGCTCCAATATGGCCAAATAAACTAACAGCTCATAATATAATTCATAAATATTGCATCAATGTTCAGCAAAATAAAAAAAAGACCCACGTAAAATGTTCACATCCAAGTAACAGGAAGCACATGTTCAAAGATATGTTAAACTAATGAGCATGAATCAGTCAATACTTACTAAAAAGCCATTTATAACTATGTTATTATTAATCTTTTTGCAGTGTAAGTAATATAGAATTCAATAAATAAAACACTGTTTGGATTCTGTTGATGTTACATACCTTCATTTAGAAATTACTTTCAAAGTACTATTAAGACAAATATTGTATGATAGTATGAATGCAGGATATAGAAATTAATCACTACATGAACACAGTATACAATACAGGTGCCTCACTTCCATATTGTGCATAATAGATAAAAGTGGAGTATTCAACAATACAATCATTCATAGTTGTTTATTTCAATTGTATTTATTCATCATTTGAATAAACATTTATTATCAATTATACAACATTTATAAATATAAACAAATATGCAGCTGTCATAGATAATAGTGTATTTGATTTGGTGAGAAGTTATTAAGTTTAAATCTAAAGCAATACACCATTATTTTTATATTTCCACAAATGGCACAGTCTCAGTTCATATTAGTTTGCAGTTTATATAAAATTTATAGACATACTTGATTTAAAAATATGCCTGACTATGTGAATTGTGCACTTCTACTTTCTCTTATACATATACATAAGTTAATAATTGACAATGTGATGGTATGTGGCGATGTAGTCTTAGATGATTAATTAGTGGCAATGTTTGTAGTTGTTCATATTGCCTTTCCTGTGAGTGTATGTTCCTGTGAGTTTTATGTTTGGTATTAGGGTTGCAACTTATTAGGGTTGCAAAGCTATAGAATAAAATGATTATTGTAAAAAAAGTTCCTTACTAGGATTTGAAATGGAACAGCTACATTTAAATACATTACTACATGGAAATACTCTCAATGTGAAAATCCAATATATAATAAGCAAATGGGATCTCTAGTTTTTATAGTAAATAAAAGGGGCCTACTTCACTTATCTAAATAAATAGGATTATCGTAGTGATATTGATATTGACAAGGATGCCTGGACGTAGTTGACATCCACAACCGGTTCCATTTAAGCTTGATTCTAAATATTTTGTAATTAGTAGTAATTTGGCATTGTTTTCAAAAGATGTGCCGAGGAGTTTCTTTTGCTGTTTCTTCTCCTCTTTATAATGGCACCTTTCCGAAAAGGTGGTAGATTCCAAAAAAATACATTCATAAGTGTATTGAAAATACCTACATGGAATAAATAATTTTTAACATTGACTATCTATGGAACATACTGACGGCGGAAAACAATAAGGGCGTAAAAAGTTACTTATAAGATAAATTGCTCAGACTACATTTTTAATAAAAATTACAAAAATAGATTAAATATAAAGTCAATATGATGGCTGACTTTTCGTCTTTGTATTCAAAATAGCCTATACATTATGTACAATTTAAAAATTCTATTTAAAGATATATAAATTTAGGATTAAAATTAGAAAAAAAACATTCATTCATAAAAACATTTTCATTGAGTATTTGACTCAAAGTTCTGCCAAACATGGTATGTAAACGTCGTCAAATTTTTCCTACGCGAAGTCTACACATTTACGTGAAATAAACAAGTACAAGTAAAGAGGGGCATAAATGTCTGGAATGCATAAACATTGACACACATCCTCTACTAACAGTATCGAGTATCTATTTCACAAATGGTATGCATAGCAATAAACCAAACTAACTATTATGTATGCACAGTGCAAAGAAACTCGATTATGACTCATTTCTTATCGGTATTTGGTATACGTACCCAACTCGTAACTTTTCATCCTAGCTTTCAAATGTTTTTATATAGTCAATTAAATCCCTATAGTAGTCAGTACTTACGTTTTTATTTGTTTCGTTAGACATCTCTCTGAATGGTGCTCACTGGAATATTGTCCAAATTACTTGAGATTTAAACGAAGCGTTGTTATGTTGTATTTCGGTAATTAATTCACTGCATCTATATATATAAAGCGATACTGACATCAAAAAAAAAGTCATTCACACGCACAAATCATTTACGAATTACTAATATGCTAATATCTGTTAATTGATCAGATTTAGCAGAAATCAAACTAATTCCAAGTCAAGAAAGGAAATTGAATTGAAGGCAGGCCACAGATTTATTATGATGATAGAACAAACCACAGGTTAGTGAATTTCAACCATAGATCATGATCATGTTTTCATTTTTGTCAGTTCGGTTATTCCATATATACTGTAATTTATTTTATTTTAAATCAATAACATATATAATAATGATAGTGTAAATAAATATACATATCTATATAAATTTGTTTGCTTCTGCGGTCCTGGCCTATTTTGTAATTAATGTCTTAACGTTAACAATTGAATAACTATCTGTTTCCTTAGCTAAATTCCGGACCCTGAATGGACCTTCCATAACAATTCCAAGTAAATCATATGTATAAATATATTTTTTGTTTTTTTTTTCAAGGATCCTTCATTTTAACTAGTATAGACTGAACGTGCGGATGCCAGCGCTTAGTACGAAACAAATGTTGCCCAAATACAGATAAAAAATGTAAACAAAGAAATGTTATTGATAAAAGTCAAAAATGTCAAAATGTTATTTAGTGACAATTGCATTTATAGAGAAACTGAGTTTGA
Organism: Asbolis capucinus; assembly: GCA_018249125.1. Lineage (NCBI taxonomy): Eukaryota > Metazoa > Arthropoda > Insecta > Lepidoptera > Hesperiidae > Asbolis > Asbolis capucinus. The sequence goes on from DWJZ01002204.1 coordinate 5,379, forward strand.
TAAAGATGAATTAAAATAAACATTAGTATTAAAGGAAAAACGTTGCAAAACGGAGTAGGTATTGAACAGTGCAAACGGAGATATAGCGGCTTCACCTGTCTTTTAAAATGCCAGATAATGGTATTTATGATCAGTTATTATTATTTTAGGTCGGAATTTTAGCTACTTTTTGTGATTTTTGTCTGTTTTGACTTGATGCGGAAACCGGTGTCGCTTATGGTACTATTGGTTTTGGTATGGTATGGTACTATTGGTTTTATTCAAAATAAATTTTATTCATCATGAATGAGGTCAGATATGCAGTACATGCCTGTATTTTACCTAAAAATATTTCGTTAACACACGCTTTGGGTGATTAATTAATTGAGAAACTAATTAATTTCCTATATGTGAAAAAATTACAGGAAAAAAATATACTATTATTCATACCATCGTTCTATTCTAGTAATAAAATTGTTTCTGTGCCTCGTTATGAGGAAAATGTATATTGGGTAAAGCCAGTTACATTCTTATACCTCGGCCACAATTTAAACAGAATTTTGGCTTCCTACCTTTGTATGGCGAACAATCCTTTTCGAATTCTGGCAGAGGTATATTAATCTAAAAATAATTATTGGTATTAGTCATTTAATGACTTAGCTGCTACTTTGAGCATGTACTTATCAGATTCATAGCATGGTAATTTGGAAATGTAAATGTATTATGAATATGATATTATGTTCTATGAAATCACTTAACTAATTTTTTATCTACCAAATCTAGAGTCATTTCAGGGATATTAAAAATTGTATTCTTGCTTTCATATTTTTAATTAATTACATTTTGTATGCATAATACCAGAAGAAATAAGACTGATGACAAATACTATTAACAAATAATTTTATAGTATTCAGATACATATAAATGTATCAATGTTAAAAATGAGTGAACATGTTTCTTTCTACTGTTTTTCTTTTACTGTGTTACTTTATTTCAGATGAGAAAATCAAGACATTTAAGAGTTTAATAACAAAATATAAACTTGTAATTTTAATCTTCTGGATAGTACTCAGCTTGATATTATTAATAACAGGTGCATCTTTAATGAATTCTCCTACCACCAAAGTAATTTATCTTATTTTAAGTATATCCATTTTTTATTTTGCTATATACATATTGATAAGGACCATTGGAAGTGTATTATTACTACGATTACCTTATCATAAGAATTTGGCCACAATAGATCTCAACCCATCCACCATCATTCAATTTCTGAGTGGTTATCAAAAGATTTTTGCTGTTTGGGCCCTTTTGTAGCCTAGTTGGTAATGACAGTGCATGTATGTTTGCATTATATGGGTTTTATTTGTGTTATCATTGCTATCCACCATATCATAGGGAATACCAATATAGAGATATGAGTATGCATTTGTTGTCATCACTATTTACTTACTGTTTTTGATGTGTTTACTCATATTCCAGATTGTAGAGACAGAACATAGGTTGGCTTACTCGGAATGTAAACATGTAAATATAAATCCCAGCCTAAATTTAACATGCAAGGAATATGCAGAAACACAAGATGAATTCTATGAATCTTTCACCTGTCTCTGTTACCTTACTCTTGATGTAATTTTGAAGGGTAATGTCACTATGTACTTGGAATTGCCTGAATATGATCAGAGTTTACAAAATTACAGTAACTCTAAGTAAGTATAATCATCAACATAATATCATCATCATGCATATGCATATGTATAATAAATCTGTAATTGATTTTTGTTTTGTGAGATTAGCCTCAAAGAAACAGTTGACTGAATTAAAATGTGAAAACCACATCAATCATATCCACCCCGGATTAGAAAACAAACCCCAATCCCATGCTTACCTACCAGGGTGTCGTAAAAGGCTTATAGAAGTCAGTTGCTTGGTGGTAGGCTTTTGTGGAAGGATTATTATCTTTTTATGAAGCTCATCTGGCTGGCTAACACCCTCTTGCTTGAATCAGCCACAAAACAGTTAATTGTGTTCTGGCTAGGGGCTTGAGAGCCAGTTCTCTTTTTCTCTCCGTCCTACAGTCATCCTCCTTCCCATTCTTCTTCTGTCATCCTTCCTGAAGTGGTATGTTGTCGGTGTAAATGGGGTCAGTTGCTGTTGTTATTGATCCCAGTTGTGAACCAATGTACCATTGGACTAAAATACCACTTCCTATGTTTCTTTTTCTTCCCCACATATGCGGGTCAATTACTTCCTTCCTGGCAGGCAAGGCATTAGTAATATATGTATGGTATTACTTATGTCCATGGGTGTCGGTGATCACTTACCATCAGGTGATCCTTCTGCTGGTTTTTACTTATTACCTAAAAGAAAATGGTAAGTCTGCATTAATGTTTAGCATTCTTTTTTGACTATGAATAAAAAAGATGCACGGTTCACTAGTGTTTTCTCAATATAAACTGTCCAAGATATAGTCGAGACAACTATCTTGTATAATAAGATTATATCTAGCTTGAAATGTCCTAGTTTGGTAAAAATTAAAGTCTTCAAATTGGCAAAAAATCCACAGTCTAACTTAAATGGTTTCAAAGATTCTTGTGCTTGGGCGGCCTTACTAACATCATAGACTTAGGCCCTATTTTTATGTTCTAGAAGTAATAAAATTTCCATTACATTTCACTTTTTAATTACATATGAAAAATACTTCAATACAACAAATAATACTATATTTAGTAGCACTTCTTAAGACTGGGTAAATTTTGATTTTCATTCTTTAAGTTTTGTTCAAATTTAAATATCTTGATAATGACAAAATTTCATTTCAGAGACGAGAATCAACTTAAGGGTACTCTGACGAAACCGCCTTCAACTAATTGTCAACCGTATCAATATAATAATGGCATGCCTATAGCTCCATGCGGTGCCATAGCCGATTCCATGATGTTTGGTTAGTATGCATTGGGTATTTATACAAACCCTAATCCCATGCTGGCCTACCAGGGTGTTGTAAAAGGCGTACAGAAGTCAGCTGCTCGGTGGTAGCGCTTCGCGGAAGAATTATTAGCTTTTTGTGAAGCCCGTCTAGCTGGCTATCACCCTCTTGCTTTAATGAGTCGCCAAACGATTCGTCGTGTTCCGGCTAGGGGCTTGAGAGCCAGTTCTCCTCTTTTTCTTCCCGTCCTTCATCCATCCCATTCTTCTTCTGTCTCCCGTCCTGGTGTGGTATGTTGTTGGTGTATCTGGGGACAGTTGCTGTCGTTATTGATCCCAGTTACTTTGGCAATGTACAGTTGTCCTTGGTTCTAACTCTTGCCTGTATACGCGAGTCTATTACTTCCTTCCAGGCAGGCAACGCGTTAGTTACATCCCAGTCTGGTGTTTTTACCGTCCATGGGCGGCGGTGATCACTAACAGTCTGCTCGTTTGCCTGCTTATAACATAAAAAACTACTTAGTACCTATTCATTTGAAGCACTTACTACTTAATGTCTTATGTTTAACCGTTAAGTCAATAATGCACCAATGGGCTTCAGTCTCGTGGTCTATTCTCCCCGTCTTTTAGTCACTTCTTCTGTCCTAAAGAAGTATATTGTTGGTGTTTGAGCATGACCAACCTGTTAGCAATAGACTGGTTTGGTGTAGTTAATGTGCGGCGACTGTGATCACTTATCATTGTGTGACCCGTCTATTTGGTTCATCATCTCAACCCATTACGGCCCACTATTGAGCAAGGGTCTCGTCTCCGAATGAGAAGGCTAAGGCCATAGTCCACCACATTGGCCAAATGCGAATTGGCAGATTTCACACACCTTTGAGTTTTGCGAACTCCCCGGCATCCAGGTTTTTACTCATGATGTTTTCCTTCACCGTTATAGCGAGTGACATTTAAATGCTTAAAACGTACGTAACTCCGAAAACTCAGAAGTGTGCCCCCCGGGATTCGAACCGGGACCCCCCGAGTAAGAGGCCAAATTCTTAACCACTAGGCTACACCACTTTGTGTCGATTTGGTTGCCTGCTTAAAAAGCGAGAAAGAATATCACAAAATGTACTGAACTTATACATATGTATGTATGTATATGCCTCGTGATAAAAATAGCTTACGACTATTCAGCGATTCAGTACAGCGCCTTCTCTTAATGAATTGCTGACATTTTCGTCGTTTTCTTAGAGATTTGAAGTAGATAATATCCTCGCAAGTCTTTTGAAAAATATCGTATGACACGCTTGTGCATTGATTTTTAATACAGACTTGACTTTTTGTCGTGCTCACCTGTCGCCTCGTGTGTAATTACCAATATAGCGAACTCGTATTGTAATGTACTTGCTTGACATTTAATTATATAATTATTATAGTGATTATGTAGAACAGTAAAACAGCAAATATTACCTTATTGCATCCTAATTTTCAGATTACACAAGTGATTTAAAAATGATAATGGGAGAATCTTATATAGACGTAAACCTGCTGCGTTATGGGATGTTGTCTATTGAAGACAAAGCTGGGTTTCAAAATCCTGAAAATTTAACATATGGTATGTATGTGTTTTCATATTTATTCATATTAAAATATGGTATGTATGTTACATAGTTATCGAATTAGAATTGTATTTTATCTAGTCTTTTTTCGTTAAAAGCCGAAATAAAAATAAAGGAATTTTCACTGTAAAAATCTATTTACATGTTATTACGCTGTTATTATTTTTCTAAAACATTCCATTTTCAAATGTTTATTTGTTTTCGTAATATAATCAAAAATATATATTCATTTTTACAGCATTACAAAACTTTAGCAAACCAGTACATTGGCATAAACCTATCTATGAGTTAGATTTAGAAAATGAAGACAACAATGGGTTTCAGGTTTAATTATTTTTTACAAATTTATTTTAATATTTTATTTCTCATTAGTGACGTGAAGTAACTAAAGTATTGAATATGAAAAATACTTCCTTATATAATATTTAACAATACATAGAAAATTACATCATTCATCGTCATCCGCCTCTTAGAGTTGCCACCGAACTCGACTATCGATTTTAAGTAAATTACTCGCAAGTGTGTTGGAAAACGTCGTATGGCACGCGTGTACGGATTTCATAACTCGACATACTTATCGAACTTGCCTATGGCTCACGCTGACAATACTGTCTCGTATGTATATAATAATTTACTTCAGCAGTCGGTACTAATAATAACAAAATTTATTAAAATATTTAAATACACAAGCTTTAATTTATAGATCCCTAGTACAAAGAAATATACATTATTCAATAACTGTATTTTTAACCGTTGAGGAGTTCCCTAGTCTGGATCTAATCCTGAACGTAGTATCAGATCATGCTTATCATAAAAATGCATTGTCATCAGGACGGAAGGCTTATGCAAAATTTCAGCTGTGTTGTGTAAGAGGAAGTCGGTCTAATTGAACTTGCATGATTTGACCCGAACACTTAAAAATCGAATATACTAACATACTAATATACAAACGTACACTGCAGGTTAAATAAAAGCTTGTAAAATTGGCAACTTCAAGCATTATTGCTAGCAACTACAAATATTTATTGTATTTTTTTCTATTTTCAGAACGAATTTCTTATATCGTGGTTGAGATTAGATTGGAATCGCAAGCCTTTAGCCAGAATAAATCAAACCGACCCTTTATTAACTGAAGGCCTGCCAAATAACGAGTACCAGTTTTTTATTACTTACTGTGAGTTTCAATTTAACTGTATTGGACTGAAACCTCGAGTTGACCAGTGGTGTAACTATAGGGTAGCAAGACTGGCACAATGACATGGGGCTCCGGCCTTACGGAACCCCCGGTCTCAGAGGCTTCGACCTCAAAAGTGACAGTATTTCTAACAAAATTTATGAAAAGATATACATTTTATATAAGAACTACTGTCTGCCCGCGACTTCGTTCACGTGGTATGTGCGTTGGTAAAAAGTAGCCTGTGTTATTCCAGACTATAATCTATTACTGGGCCAAATTTCATCCAAATCGGTTCTTTAGTTTATGCGTGAAGGAATAACAAACGTTCCTCCATTTATTCTGACACTTTCGCATTATAATATTAGGATTTTAAATCTTGTTAACATTGAAAAATCTTTTTATAAACTACAGATTTTATGATTTTGAAAATTAGAAATTTAACTAAAACAGATACAATAATACTTTAGTACCATCTCCGCAATGTTTTTTAATTAAATTACAATATGGCGATTTTTGTGGGGGCTAATTCCGACGAATTTGTCACGGGCTCCAGATGGTATAGTTACGCCACTGCTTCTTACTATAAAAATATCAGATGTGCCACCTGACCCCAAACTAAGCATTAGCTTGTACTATGGTGATCAAACAGCTGATAAACATACATATATACATTTGAATACATACTTATATAGATATTTATACCCAGACACACAGAACAAACATTTCTGCTATTCACAGTAAATTTGACCTGGGTGGGAATGGAACCCACGACCTTCAGTGTAGCAGCTACAGCACTAGACCTAGCGTCCTGTCATATATAATTTTTATTTTTTTTATTTCAGTTCCCTCTCCAGTCGGATATAAAGGACCGAGGCATTTGATATTTTCCGGTGCATATATTGAAGACACCAGCTCCCGTACAAATGGTGGGATATTGTTCGGGTTTGGGCTTGTTATGTTGGTTGTTGGGGCTGCTGCGGGGTTATATTACTATCTTCCTACTATACGGAAACTATATTTAGGTGCGTATATATGTTTAGTTTATTTTCATCTGGCGCTATCTTGTAAACAACCTGACTTAAATTGTTACATGGTTTTTTATCCTCCTAATCCTACTGCACTACTAATCCTGCTAGCTTACTACACTATTGCCCTACTAATCCTACTGCACTACTAATCCTGCTAGCTTACTACACTATTGCCCTACTAATCCTACTACACTACTACCCTCCTAATCCTGCTAGCTTACTACACTACTGCCCTACTAATTCTGCTAGGTTACTACACTACTGCTGTACTAATCCTGCTAGGTTACTACACTACTGCCCACCTAATCCTGCTAGCTTACTACACTACTGCCCTACTAATCCTACTACAGTACTACCCTACTAATCCTACTATACTACTATCCTATTAATCCTACTACACTACTAATCCTATTATACTACTACCCTACTAATCCTACTCTCCTACTAATAATGTTTATGAAGATGTTTGAATTTTTGTCATTTGCATGTTTGTTTTTCCTTCACATATTAATCGTTGACTGGTTTAAGATGAATAATGGCACACAGATAGACCACATACAAGAAATGATCATAGGATTGATTTTATTCCGGTTTTAGATTTCCCTGCGATGATTTGAACGTTTATATGTTTAGATTGCCTTCAAGCGCTAACCATTAAATGGGCTAAGATGAAACTCGACACACAGATAGACCACATCCAGGAAATTAAAAAAAGATAGCTTGTATTCCAATGTTAGGTTCCCCTGGGATGATATGATTAAGATGAAACTTGGGATAGATATTGATTGTTATCTGGAGTAATACATATGCTACATTTGATCAATTCATGACACGGACGAAGCCGCTGGCAGAAAATAGTATACACGTATAATCATTCGCAGATTTTACGATATCCTATGTTTTAAGATGCTAAAATAAAAGTAGCATTCGTTACTCCTTACTACATCAGCTATTTGCCAGTGAAAGTCCCGTCAAAATCGGTCCAGTCGTTCCAGAGATTAGCCGGGACAAACACACAGACAGACAAAAATTGTAAAAAATGTAATTTTGGTATATGTACCGTGTATATGTATAGTGGTTTAATATTTCAAACAGATACTCAAATTTTATTTCATTGTATAAATAATCAATGTTTTCTTTTTGTATAGATAAAACCCGACACAACGTGGAAGACAGAAGTGGAAGGGATAAGGCGTCATCATCTCCTCTCAGAGAGAACCAATGAGAAAGTCGATATAATTTAATTATATTAATGTAATTAATATAACAAACACTAAATATATGTTATTGTAGGTCTTGAATGTGATCTCCCATTACTCTTCACTGCATGTTTCGTATATAACAATCATTAGACACCTCCATCTTTTTTTTTTTAATAGTATTGATTTATTTTTCTTTTTTTTGGAATTTTGTCGACGTTAAAAATGTAAAAAACGGATAATGAAAGTTGTGATAACTATGGACTTTGTGAGGTTTCTATCGTAAGTGATAGAAAAAATTAAGCATCAATGGGTGAAGTCGGTAGGAGGATGAGTGACTGCTAGTGGCAAAAATCTCATGAGCGCTTCCGTGCTTCGGAGGGCCTGCAAACAATAGTCCCTGATGTTACCATTTGACATCAATCGTTAAGCCATGTCCTCCTGATGTTACCATTTGACATCAATCGTTAAGCCATGTCATGTTTTGGCCTCCCTCCACCATCCCGCATTGAAACGGCTGTTGGTCTCCTCAGTATGAAGAGAGACCCGTGCTCAATAGTAGGCTTTTAAAGGGTTGAAGCCAATCATGGACTTGATTATTATAGTGTTTGAACCATACTTTTTTGTGATCAACGTATGTTCTCATGTGGCCATATATCAATCAAGTTAAATGAATAAAAAAGTTAATGTGTTTCTAATGAAAAAACAAATTGTAAATTATTTAATTATATGGTGTTTAATATTGTAGATACGCTAAACATTCTCAAAACACTAATTTTGCCCCGCTGATCAGCATACAAATATATAAGTATTTTTTTAATTTGGTAAACATCGATATATGTACCTACGTTATGATATCAGTTATGATAGTCGAGTTTCACTCACAGATATCGATTATTCTGGATTATTTATTAGTATGTGCTATGATCGGATTTGTTAGGTAAGTAGTGTCAAGTCTTACTTGTATCATTGATGTTCCTAAAGTATTTCCAGAATTAATTTAATATTAATACTGTTAGTGATACTTTAACTACTTGATTAAAAAAAGTAATATATCAAAATTATTTTAAATAATCTTTATATCCATAATGTATTTCATTTTTAATTATAAATGGTCTAAATTTACCTACACTGATCACTGGTATGGCTATAACTGATATGTTATACCTTGATTTTTGTAACGCTACGTTGAATTATAAATTGCATATAATATAATATTATTAGATATGTATTTATTATGTTTAAGTCAAGGTGCAATTTTGTATGACACGCGTGTACATTTATCAAACAGCACACGTGTATTATAATGTAGTTACTCTAATTCTATTTAATTTTACTTTACTTTTTGCAAAACAAATCTTATTTATTATTGTTAAATTAAATAAATCTATTTGACAATGGTTGACACAAAACATATAAGTTGAAGAGGGGTTCTGCCAGGGTCGAGAGAAACCTGGCAGGCCTGTTACTTTTGAACCGAAGATGCTTGAGAGCCGGAGAGGTTGAGGTTCTTGAAATTAAACCTCTTCGTAGTTGTAGGCGACGCACTACATAGTAAATTTATTTTATATTTTTCTATTTTGTATGCTATTAACTTAATTATAAAATCTTTAGCTCTAAGAACTACAACATTTTATATTTCCGTGTACATAACATTTGATTTGCAACCTTATTATCTAATAAATAAGAGCACATCCGAAGGAACCTCTTTCTTCTACCTATATAATATTTTTATTAATTTATTTTCTATCTAGGTACTGCATTCCGTCAATCAGTCAGTCAAGTCGCCGATACGTACAAAACCGGCCTTCGGACGCGCTCAGTTTAGCCTAATATCTCAGCTTTTATTCACATCGCCTATAGTAGTAGTTCTGAATGGTATGGCCTAGAGCATCTTCGACCACGCTGTTCCAATGTGGTAAGGAATCTGTTTCTGGTGGACCAGGCAAGGAGAAGAAATGAATAATCCTACTAATATTATATACATATGAGATTGGATGGAGGGGTGTTTGTTACTCCTTAGCGCAAAAACTACTAATCGGTTGTGAATGAACTTTAGTACACGGATAGATTACATTCTGGAGTGACATACTACTTATTATCAGGCCAAGGGACCAGCGCACTACGCGCAGGTGCTGTTGAATGAAATGGGTATGTCCTCATAAGTATCCTAAATGTATGTAGTCCTTTCATAATTTTTACCCATAACTGTCCCACTAGTGGGCTCGGGTCTCACATCGCCTAAATGTTACTTCATTAAGATAAAATTATGTACCAGACAAAAACACGTTGCTTGTCGCTCTTTTTCTCCTCGCTCTCTTAGATTTGATTTCTATTTTCCTACTCTCACTCACTCTTCCGCTCTATAGTGATATTGACAGGCCGGTTGGTCTAGTGGTTAGTGAACCTGACTATCAGCAGGAATGTTTGTTCTGTGTCTGGATGTATATTTAAGTATGTATTCAAAAGTATATATGTATGTTTATCAGTTGTCTGTTCACTATAGTTCAAGCTAATGCTTAGTTTGGGTTCAGATGGCCGTGTGTGAGTTGTCCAAAGTTATTTATTTATACTATTTACAACGCAATCTCAGTTTCGCTTTACTCCACTGACTTATAACTAATGTATCACTTCTCCCTTATTTTCTCTCTTCTTTTTTCTTTGTTTCCTTTTCTAATCTCTGCGTCTAGTTTCGTCAACTGTGTTTCTCATTTGACCTCTCTACTTGCGTCATAATGTTATCTTCACTCTGTCTACATTTCGTTCCGCAGGCAAACCACCCGGGCCCGAGATGGGGAGTTCTCCATATCGTGGAGGGCGAGGGCTACACGCAGGCTGAGCTCTGGCGCTGGAGCTGGTGTGTCTGTAAGTCTCATATGAATAAACTATATACTTTTAGTTCGAAGTTGCTAAATTCTTAATAAAATCAATTGAGTCTTAATATTTAAAAAAAATGTGTTCTCATATATTAGTTTTGCAGTTAAATAATTTGTGAATTATCTTTTTGAGCTATGAAAATATTTTTCACTTCTTAACGAATAAGTTAAACAAATTAAACATTTATTCTATCTGTAGTAGCTATGCTAAATATTTGTTTCACACAGAATGTGAGCCTTCTCAATGTAGCTTAATTTTGCAAAATTTGCGTATAATAACTATACGCAGTTATTAATTTTACAGTAATATTGGGGCTTTCTATTGTTGACCAAGTTTATAGTATTGGTTCCTATGACGAAATAAATGCTTCTCGTTCTATTTCATGCACATGTTGTTTGTATGATGTAGTCTTTCGAGTAACTCTTCACAATTACGCCCTGACTGATTTCAGACGACCATATTATTTCGGGTGACATTCTCTTAAACCTGTCAGGATAGACGTGATGTGTTCAATTAATTAATAAATAAATAATATATAAATGATAATAATTTAAGATTTTTTCATTTACTTTGTATTTAACCTAGTATACACAATAAAATACATTGTATTGTTTTTCAGAGGCATGGTAACCCACCGCAGCCTGCTCTGTTCGGTCACGGAGCCGGTGCACCTGCCTCAGCTGTGTGACTCGGGCTGCGCTGTAGTACTATACGCTGGCCGAGGCCTCTCCGCACTGCCTCATCTGGCCTACATTCCACAACGGAGTAGCGGCTGGCCTAACCCTCGTGCCTATGACCGGGGCTCGTGTTGATTCCAGCTGGATCATCTACCATAAGCCAATGGTAATTAGTTTCATGTGAATTCTAGTTTCTGCCCGCGATATCGGCAGCGTGTTGGAAAAAGTAGCCTATGTATGAAAATAGACAATAATATGCCAAATTTCATACAGATCAGTTCAGTGGTTTTGATTGAAAGAATAACATTCACACTCAGAAAGTTTCACATGTATTATATTAGGAGTATTTATTATATTTAGGGGTTTAGGAAGAGGGGTTTTGGGTACGTGCCGTACTCCAGTTCGGATTTGTAGATACTTAATATTTGCATATAATCATTAGTAATAAAGGCCGGTTTGTCTAATGGTTAGTGTAGCATCGAACGTCGTGGGTTCGATTCCCACCCAAGTAAAACTTTTCTGTGATGAGCATGTTTGTTGAGAAGATTTGTTCTGTGACTGGGTGTATACATCCATATTAGTATGTATTTAAATATACATATTTATGTATTTATCGGTTGTCTGATCACCATAGTACAAGCTAACGCTTAGCTTGGGGTCAGATGGCCGTGTGTGAGTTGTCCAAAGATATTTGTTTATTTATTTATAATGATTCTTATCACGGAAATTTACACTTATGGATGGATGGAATTATTTACAATAACACATCTACATACATTATTTGTGTATCAGTTAAAATTAAATTCCACAAGTATAACCGCCCAACATTACTCAAGTCACTTTAATGGCTGCCACCGTCTTTGTCGTACAATGACCATGTTAACTGTGTACATTCCAGGGAGCAGCTGACTTGTCAATGGAGCACGCTGGGTTCCTGCTGGGATTGGGACTCAACGGGCATCTGAAGAATATGCCGTTCATGATCATGTACGAGTATCTGGTGAAGTGCAACGAGATGATCAGTGTCGGGCTACTGTTAGGACTTGCTGCTACTTATAGAGGTGAGGTTTTTTAGTTGTTTAATGTTGGTTTTGCCTGACTTCAATACATTAGTGTCCCACTGCCGAACAACCGTGGGCTAAATACGACTTCCGGAATAAACATATGGCCCGCGAGTCTGGATTTGAGAACTCTTGGCCTAGAGCATATTCCACCATGCTGCTCCAATGTAGTGGGGGATCTGTTTCTGGTGTAGCAGACAAGGAGAATAAATGAATAATCCTACTAATGTACTGTCTACATCTCGTTCCGCAGGCAAGCCACCCAGGCCCAAGATGGAGAACTGCATTGAGGACGAGGGCTACGCGCTGGCGGCGGGGCTGGCACTGGAGCTGGTGTACCTGGCGGCGCGGACCGCAGCTGGAGGTCTGGCGCCGCGCCGTGTTTTTATTTCATCCCCGGAGATGAAGTCTGTGTTTCTTATCATATAAGCATTATGTATTAGTTTTATGACAGTCTCAATAAATACGTCTTCGATACAACACATCTTTCAATAGGAACCTATTCCTACGTCACTACACCCTGTTGTGTTTAGAAATCTCATTGTTTTTAATCATGTATTTTTCAAGTGTGCACAATATATTAATTCATTCAAAAACGACTTATAAGTATTGTTGGCTTCAACCCATCGATGGCCCATTTCTGAGCAAGGCTCTCTCCTCATCCTGAGGAGGCCTGGAGCATACTCCACCACGCTGCTCCAATATAGATTGGTGGAGGGGTTAGTGGCCAAAATCAAGTGTTGGAAGTTTTAAGCCGCCTGAAGGTCTCCGACATGGCTTAACGTTATTTGACGACAACAACCGGGACCGACGGCTCTGCAGCACGGAAGCGGTCATGAATATCTTGCCACTAGCGGTCACGCATCCTCCTACTGACCGCGCTCACTGTTGCTTAACGTTTTCAATCGCTTACAATCGAAATAAGCCGCAGGGCTACGAACGCTTCAAGTACTCTTGACATCACATAAAAATAACCGATTCCACTTTTAAAGAAGCATAAAATTACATTTGAGAAGCATAATGTCACATAATTTTTGTGAATATATTTGTCCAATCCTGATAATGTTATATGACAGAGTTTTACTGTTATTTCTGGTTATGTGTTGATTATGTTGTAAAATAAGCTAAAATGATTAAAATATCTTTTATTACATTATGTATTACATTATTTAATAAGAAATAGTACTCTTCATAATGACAATTTTCTATTTCAATACCATTTCCTGTACACGGTTACTTGCTTTAGTCAGATGCCAAGAGATGGCAGTATTGTTGCTGCGTTGATTACAAGTAAGATTTATTTAAATGTGACTAATTACTGTAAAATATTAAGTTTTAATATTTTCTAATTATGTGAATTATCTACGTCAACTGATTTTCTTGTTATGAAATTATAAGTCGATCATAACCGGAAACGCAAACAATGACCAATCACGTTTAAGCAAGGCGGTAGGAGGGAGTTTGGTGGCAGGGGGCGGTAGTGGGATGTTTTAGTGGCCATATAAGCGCTGTGCAGAGCTAGGAAGAGCCAGTCCACGTTTCGAACTTAAGAACGTCGGTACTCTCTTGGCTTGCTACTTACCAGTCGGTACTCTACTGGTTTGCTACTTGCCAATCGGTGCTCTGCTGGTTGCTACTTGCCAGTTTCCGGATTACTTAAGGCGAATCGCTGTTCGTTCGCATTTTAAGTTAAATATTCACTATATTTAACTTAAAAATTCCAATGAACAGCGTTCGAAGTGATTAAAATCTAGAAATTGTAGTGTTGAGTATAATTTCTAGAGGTTTATTTTGAATGCAGTTAAAACGCATACTGCGATAGCCTAGTGGTTTGAAAATTTCCGCACTAATTATAACTGATTCTCTTTTCTTCCAGTACAGTAACGGAGCAGTGCGGCAGTTGGAAATAGGTGCTAATAATGAACGTTTGCACACTCATACCCTCGAGTAAGTGTTTTTTATTAGTTTTTTGCGTATCGTAATTATTTGTGACTACTAAATTACGCACATTTTACATTACGCAGCTGAAATTATTAAAATGTTATTGTATTTCTTCGTATTAAAGCTTGTTTCCGAATATTTTAATAAACCTTGTTTTCTTATAATATTGCAGGTGGTGGCCAATAACTGCTACATCGGAATCACCATGTTTCCCGTATCTGCCGTCTTCCTAAGAACTTGAGCGGTTATTAATCTGGTAAGTCTTACAAATTCTTTTAATTTTTTTATGAAACCGTATTTCGT
>DWJZ01002205.1:0-20150 GCA_018249125.1 Asbolis capucinus
ATATATTCCACAGAGGCATATATTTATCAATTACATAAAACTGAAATTATTAAAGAAGGATTACATATACTTGGAATACTTCGATCCTAAATAAATGTAAAGAAACCATAAAAAAACTTATGTCGGGTTTTCACCGACTGACATAAATGAGGTTTACATTTTTGAAAATTAGTTATTAAACTAAATGTTGATCAAAGAACAAGTATAATCTAATAAATATAGTCGTATCAGTCACACACAAAAATTACAATATACAACCTCATTCACAAATTCATACTCTGAGATCCTTAATTCCACGGAGGAGTTAATAAAGTTTTAACCTATTAAAGTATTTTGTTTTACACTCCTATAATTTATTGATTTTCGTTTTAACACCCTTTATGCATTTGTCACTAAGCAAATAGCATAATTTACGAATAAAAGTTTTTAAAAATATAATGGTACAAAATAGTTAACCACTGATAAAACAACAAAAAATCTCCTGTTTGTTTCTAGTAACGGGAGGCTCGCGCAGCAGGTGCGAATTAAATGATGAAACTGAACATATTATTTTTATTAACTAAAGTTATTACATTCTTATGAAATCTAACTACATAATAGGGTGACACCGGCCGATGTTAGGTCCGCAGTGACCACGTGAGGCGTCGGGTGGCGTTCCCTGGCTCCATTCTGGCAAGGATATCTTACCTATACAAGCCGGGAACGTGGCGATATCTGAATTGTAATTTTAATTTACATCTGAGATTTTAACACACAGGTTGCTAGGCAACGGTTTGTTATTAAACATTTCAGATCTTATATACACAGAGTATATATATATATATATATATACCTATTTCATGATTTTTTGTCCGAAAAGTATGAAAATATTGCATTGAATACGTAGCAAACAGCCCTCTTCAAGCGACCCCGATGTATTTGTTCATTGTCACAAACTGACGAATGATTTGATCCGCTTTCATGCACAATATTGGCGTCTGTGCCTACCTTTTAACTTTAGAACCCATTCGGAACTAAAAACATGTCATTTAATCATATGTGATGGAGCCGAGGACACTCCTAACAGGACAACAAACGTACTGACTTCATTTTACTTATGACCTTACGATATGGGGTCCAGGTACGGCATTGGGAATACAGTTTCCCTTGCAACTTCGTTCACGGCACTGCAGTTCAGCGTCAGCGTGGTAAAGGGTGCGAGATATTGCTTTGTGTCATTGGTATACTGTATAGTGGTATACAGTAGAAGTGATATGCGTGGGTATTGGTATTTGGTTGGTGTTAGTGTTAGGTGGGATGGGAATTGAGTAGTTTGTAGTCGTAACTGAAATATTTCAGGGTACAAGACGCGGCCAGTAGGAGTCAGGGTTTGCAGTCATGCACAGAGTCGTACCTATCGTCGGACGGCCGTACTCGTTACGTTAAAAACATGATAATATGACGGTTATAAGTGTTTTGATAGTTAATTAGCGCAGGTCCAGTCGACCTAACTCAACATTACTATTATTATCGTTAACATAATTAATATTTAAAACACAGCGACACGGCTGTCTACCTTACCACGTGATATTTTATAATGGTCACGTGTATGTGTTTAAGTACGAGTAGCTCCGGTACGCAAGCCATTAGAACTTTGTACGTATCGTAAAAATGGTAATCGCACAAAGATCATTGTAAGTTGCTTCTATCTGTCTGTCCATCACTGCCTCCCTGGCAGGCGACGCGCCACTGTCACCCCAGCCCGCTGTTACACACTTTGACGGCCGGCGGCGACCTCCTGCTCCTCTGTGCCTGCCTATTATATAAAAAACCAACAAGAAATAAAAACAAGTAATAAAGCAGAAAGACAAAAAATCATAGTACCGATAGCAGGAAATGATACATAAACTAGAATTTACAGTCAGTTATGTCAATCCTGCCGACGAGGCTACTGTACTTTTTATATCCATTTTTGATTCCGTAGTATATCGGAGCCCATAGAGTTTTGGCTCTCTGTCTGTCTGTGTGCGCACGAAGCTCTTTGGTATTGGAAAGCAAAGTAATTTGTCATAAGTTTCATAGCAGAGGTGCCAAACATTTATCTACCAAGAAGTGGAAGAATAAACATTGTTAGGGTGACTTCCTATAGTACTTGTAAAGTGCAGACGTATTTTTTTGATCTACGCAATTGTAATTCGCTGGACCCCATACTGTGCGTCAAGGGCCCTTGTTTTAATCAAGAGAATTGTATACAGAGTATTCGTTATGGTGCCCTAGTGAGTCACGTGTGATACAGGTGTCAGCTTAAACGGTAGTTTGAAAACGTATGCAATTTATGACAGTAGATTGTATGATAACGTGAAAATAAAATATATGTACGGATATTTCATCATAATTAGTGAGTGAATTAACGTTGCGGCGGGTGCACACGGTTGTTATCGAAGAATGTAGCTGACGATGGACGTCACATCAAAGATGACATTTACATCAAAGAATCTCCGATACTGCCCACAAGCCAAATATTTTTAAGAGTTATCAGAAAGAGCGGATCCAAGTTGAAAGTGGCTCGCTGATTAATTAAACTTTAATCAATATTTAGTATTTGTTACAATAATGAATGAATACAAGAATAGTCGTAGTAATGTAGTCTCTTCCTCAGCAGGCAAGCGCAGCGCGGACGTGTTTAGTTAAAAGAATATTTAATAGGGAGGAGGCGCGCAGCGGCGAGGGAGTGAGGTGAGCAAATATGGTTGACATGATGAACAGGTTCCTGTTCAATAAACGTTGTAATTTGTCTAAAGCGATGTCTCGGTCCAGCGACTGTTTATCTCTCGCTAAATTAACCCTTCACAGGGATGCTGTACTTCAAAGAGAAACATAAATAAAACGAGCAGAGCCTGTTATAACCTATTGAGCTGATGCGTTCACAGGAATGCTCATTCGACTAGACGACACGCTACATTTAGGTCAACAACGCTGCGGCACAGATAATGTGCCGCTCCGACCAGCCTGCGGGCTCGTAGTGACCCTGGCTGCGACTGGCCCATTCAGACTCGTTAATAATTACTTAAATCGCGCCATCATACTATAGAATCTCTATACAAGTCTAGTACTAAGGAGCGGATAAGTAATCATTAACGAGTCGCCGGCAGAGAGACACGCTCAAACTAATACAATATTAAATTCTATCAAATCAACTCATACAGACAGAAACATGGCACGGATTAAACTTAAAATATTGTCAGATAAGTAACCGTAGGTAGGTAACCGCCAGTGACAGATGAAGGTTTGTTCTTGGCAGAGTGTATGGGTGTGTAAGAGTGTACTCAGATACGTGCATCCAATTGAATGTGAATTTTGTGATAAATGTAGATGAGTGGCTCCCTGAAATGCTACCGGACAACCGAGTAATTGTTTAAAAGCTTTCCACCGGTGACGTGTAATCCCATAAAAAGTGTCACAGTCAGATTATTATTGCCGATAAAAGCAGCACATTGTTTTCTGCTAATTGCTTTTAAAACATTTCTTTGATTTAAAACATTGAACCAATGATCGTATCGAACGGTCACTCGGATCGCCACCGTGGTCACATCTTATCATCGTCCGTCTATATTCATTATATATAATATAATCCTCTCACCGCATCTACATAAATATGTTTCAAACGTGTATACCGTCTGGAACAAAACTTTAACAAATGATACAACAAAACCTTCCTCGCTCGTTGAATCGCTCACCTGGTGGGATACAAGCCATTGGTATTTTAAGACCGGCTCAGTCACCATCATCCGCATTGGAGGAGCGCGGTGGAACAATTATATAAATAAATAATACATATATGTATTTGGACAACTCACACACGGCCATTCGACACCAAACTAAGCGTTAGCTTGTGCTATGGTGATCAGATAACTGATAAACACAGAACAAACATTCCTGCTTATCATAGAAAGGTTTGAGCTGGGTGGGAATCGAACCCACGACCTCCGGTGTGGTAGTCAGGTTCACTATCCACTAGACCAACCGGTTTGTCGTTACTTCAAATATTTTTATGAAATTTTTTTTTTTTTTTACCTTAGATAAGTTAGTGCTTGACTTCGATCCCACTTGATGGTAAGTGGCGATGAAGTCTTCGATAGTAAAGCACACTAATTTAGTAGAAGCCTATTCACTCTTGACTTGAAGACATTTTTACTGTAATCGAACGGGAACACCGAAGCGGGCAACTTATTCCAATCCTTCGCGGTACGGGTGACAAAAAATGCGGCAAAGCAGGTCGTTCGTACAGGCAGGACGTTTACGACGAAGCGATTAAGCGACATCTGACGGTTAGTTTATGAGTTATGTTTAATAATACGTTAATTAGTTGGTTGCGACGACGCTGACAATGACCGTGTCATTGTATTACTTGTTTTGAAATCAGTTTGTTTTAAAGAAAATATTAATTTAGAATAAAAAACAAAAAAAATATATTGTTTGATAATATTATACAGTTTCTTGTGATAAATGAAACTCTCGAGTCATATCCAACAACAAATCCTTTTTATTTGACACAAGTACAGTGTTACATACTTTGGGGTAGAGGGCGCTATTAGTTTATAATCTCTGATATTGACGGCACTAAACAACAGTTCTGTTTGTCACTTCGGAAAAATATCAAATACTGTTTCATCGACCTTAAATGTTTCCTTAAATCGCTTTTAGTGCGCACTAAGTGATATACAATAATGTAGAGTTGTTACGATGTGTCCATTTAGTGCGCACTAAGTGATATACAATAATGTAGAGTTGTTACGATGTGTCCATTTAGTGCGCACTAAGTAGTATACAATAATGTAGAGTTGTTACGATGTGTCCATTTAGTGCGCACTAAGTAGTATACAATAATGTAGAGTTGTAACGATGTGTTTATTAAGTCAAACATTAAAATTATTATAATTGTTCTCCGTTTTATAAAAGTATACATTTTTTTAGTCAGCAGATTGTTGTTATTTGGGTATACATCCTCCACAAAAGAAAACGAAAACTACTTAAAATAATGCTTTTTGCTTTTGGTTTTGCATTAAAGGTTTTGCAAAATATGTATTGTATATTTTTTTAATTATAATTCAATATGGAATCTGCAAGATATAGAAATTAAAAGTATATTTATGTTCTTCTTAGTGTACTCACCATTTTCGACTCGGCCAACAGATAGGTAAGTTCAGATAAATAAAAACGAAAACAGGATCGGCCGCTGCTCCACAACTTAAGTACTAAATGCCAGGAATCGGATTTAAGAGTTGAATTAACAATAATATGATTGCTAATTTGTTACAGTTGAACTAGAAACAGTCAATGGCATTATTAACGAAGGTGTCGCGCGGCAATAGCTCTAGTTATCCAACCCACTGCATTATAAATGCAGAGAAAATAATAGCATCCAATAATTACTCAACAAGAAATACCGAGGAAGTAATTATATCATTATAACTGAATTATATACAAGTCTTCCTTGCCCTCGCCGTGTATCGTTGACTTTGCAAGGTTAACAAGAATAATAGCAAGAAGGTTAGTGGGATGGCGACCTCGCCGGTCCGAATATCATATGCATTCACGTCATTCAATATTTCGACTATCATACTTATATGAGCAAGCTCGTCTCATTGTATTCACTAGTTTAGTATGCTAATTTTCAACGCACTATAAATATCATAATAGCTTATACTTATACTAGCGGCCCGTCTCCGCCTCGTACGGGTTCATATTTATTTATTTTTCTGTTTGAAACGTGTGCAGCTACTTTCACGCCTCCTTCCTTCCCGTAAATAATGCTCACATTACTCAGGGGTAATGGAGCATTTCAATGGTGAAAGAATGAGTGAAATCGATCTATTAGGTTTTGAGATTATTCCTTAAATACAATTTTTTCCAGTTTATAAAATAAATATGTAAGTGTAGCAGGAGCATCCACCGCCACGCTGCTCCAGTTCACCCTGGTGGATCAGTCATTTAGAGTGCAAGTGTCGGGAGCAGAGCCGACCTGCACACTGTTCGATTACAGCCTGTACTCGTTAACGTGCTCCAACTGCGTTCCTGCCTCAGTTAATTAGTCTGAGGAAAACGGTGATAGCCTAGTGGTTAAGAAATCGGTCTCCTACTCGGGGGAACCGGGTTCGAATCCCAGGGCGCGCCCTTCTGACTTTCCAGAGTTATGTGCGTTTTAAACACTTACATGTTACTCGCTAAAGGGTAAAGGAAAACATTGAGAGGAAAAGTGCATCCCAGGCAGTTTGCAAAACTCAAAGGTGTATGACGTCTGTCAATCCGCACTTGGCCAGCGTGGTGGACTATGGCCTTAACTTTTTCATTCAGAGAAGAGACCCGTGCTCAAAGGTGGGTCGTCATGGGTTGAGAGGATGAGTGTGAGATCAGGATCTCTGTTCTGTTATTATTGCTGTAAGGTCGACAACAGTATGGAAAATTCTCCATACAGCTGTTGTTAGAACTTATTGTAATCTAGTATCAGCTGAAACACTGTCTTCCTGAGTATGCCTCAGTATATTACTACCGACTTCCGGTGGGTATTCCGCCATCACTGACGCTCGTTTAATACTTCTAAATACCTGCAGTAATTAATGTGAATTTGTTTAAAGTTTAATTAAAGTTTATTTATGTAATTATGAATTTAGCAATTTTATTTTCTTTTGTAATTACGCGTATGACCGTTATTGTTGTATTTGTGTAAATAATAAATCCTCGGTCTTATGGAATGTTTTATTCAACCACAAAGACAAGTCAGTACCGAAATCGGGAATGTAAGATGTAATGTGTCAATATGGGTGACGTTGTAGGAGCGTTAGGTGACCTGAAGTTGTTTCGAGATGAACATAGTGACGTGGCCAGGTGCAACAATTTATATATTGCATGCATGGTGCTTATTCAAGTGTCTATAGTAAATCTATAACGAGTCTGCACGAGGAAATTAATTGGGAGAAGTTGAGGATTTTTAGTAAAAAATAATAAATAAATAAATGATTTTCAGAATTTTTGTTTGTTTGTCTGGGCATTTTTTTCTTAAAAACGGTTGATCAATCTTGAATGCGGCTGCCGTTAGATTGCATTAGATATCGCTTAATGTTTATTTAAATAAAAACTATAAGCCAAGTAAATAATCCCACATGGATTCGTTAGCTAAACGGAAGCTTATTTTGTTTTCGACATTTTTTGTTTTCATTTGTAATTCGATGTATTTCCAGTGCATATTTATATAAAATAGTAGCTTTCTGTACTCCTTCTATGTGGAAAGCTTAACTATCCAAAGTTCATAATCCTCAGTCTGCATAATTTTCATAGAAAGAGGTACAAAGTTTTGCTTGACGTAGTCATATAGAGATATCCGTATATGTATATGTTTAGTTTTGCTAGAAAGCCCTAACAGATAATCGTTATTTCAAATGCATTTCTCATAACATGACATACACACGTGTCGAATTGATAACCTTTTATGTAGTAGACAGGGCGCGAAGTCCGGCCGGCGTATGGCACCAGTGTGACGTCATGACGTGTCACAAGTCTCGCCGAGGAAATAAGATGTCACTCAACGCTGGAGAACGCTACCGGCCGCTCGTCACGGAAGTACGTCATGACGCGCGCGTCTGTCTGTCTGTCCAGCTTCTGCTAATAGGAATAACCAGTTCCTTAAACTAAACGGGTATATAGTATTCTAGATTAGCAATTGTGTGATAAGGAAAAAAGGTTTATGTTATGTGCCAGATATTGGTTTGTAAGGCAACGATTGTTGATAAACGTTTTTTTGAGATCGGGGCCGAGATATAGCCGTCCCGCGATTCATCCCCTCTCGTGCTACGTTACATTACGATACGTTACGTCACACAAACGCAGTCATAAGCGCGGAGGTAAGAGAGCGCCAAATTAATGTGTCATGATTGATTGTTACGAAACTGTGCCATATTACAACGATGAGTGTGTCGTGTGCTGTGTCCTGGTCCTGAGTTTAGCGCAAAACAGGTGCCCTTAACAAGAGAGGAAACTAGATCAAGTCGGTTACGGAGTTGATGCGTTAAAAACTGATTTTTGCTTATTTTCCTGTACGTTTCTGCGTCTTTTTTGATGAGTTCGTTAGCGATATATATGTACTTACATATGTTGTAAGTAATTGATTGACAAAATGGTTACTAACCATTTGATTTTTATATCGAAGCTTAATTAATATTTATACAATTTAACTGTAACATTGTCCTACAAATTGCGTGGTACCATGTTTCCCGAAGTACCGTGGACATCGTTTCCTTGCTGTCCCTGTTGGCTATCACAATCGACAGTTTTTGTAAGAGAAGAAGATGAAGTGCAGATGAATGAGACACTCAATCTTATCCAAATGAAGCTACTCACGAAAAAATAAGAAAACACGAAGAAAAGTGTAGCGTGAATCATCAACAACATTACTAAGTTTTCAATACTACTTGCCTGTGTGTACGAGCACGTCCATGGACATTCAATATACATATTTTAATTAATATGTACACTGCATACAGTGTGGTCGCATGGCCTTATTTATTGATATAATACACGCTCTTAGCACTCCTAATATGTTGAATGTATTACATCTCCCCGTACATTTTGGTCCTTCGAACCGAATACGAATAGTAAAACACAAAATTTGGAATTGCATTGACATTCACTTTGAGCTGAGGATCAAACAGCAGGACAAAGCCGATTACGATCACCATTGGATTAAGCCATCAGCCCTTTGGGAGCAGTGTCCATACAATTCACTCGCCTTGTTTTTATTCTGTCCACTTTGAAACCAATTAGCACTCTAGCAGTTTGTGGGCCTCTGAGTAATTGAGTTGGGATGCATTATGCCATACTGCTCCACTGTCTATTCAAATTCAAAATAATTACTCGTATTTCGTCTTTCGTCGCCGAAAATGAAAAAAAGACTATAACAACCATATCAATAATCTTAAAGAATTGTAAAATTCATATGAAATGTAATAAAAACTCGGAATACAATTGTTTGATAATGCCTAATGTCCCGACAGAAACACCTCACGTATCTGGCTGACAACGTAGATGACTAAGACCAAATACGTAGGCAGCGGTATGCGGACGACTAAAACCACCAGATTCAAACATGGCTCAACGACGGCCATCTAACAATAACTACCGAGTCCGACTGCTTCATGTGCATTTCGGAGTACGGAAACTCTCAAGAATTTTTAGCCATAGCATCTCTCATTCAATTTCGCTATTTCTAAACTCGACTCGATATAAATATAAACATAGCTACGTCCGTTTCGACACACTTCCAACAAGCTTGCGTATATAACCTAATGATAACAGCCGCCCTCAGCCTAACCTTATCTATGAAAGCAATCTCTTTGTGGTTTAATTTCACATAACATCTGCATTTCTTACTTGTCGGAGCCACACCGCGCGCCCCTCGCCCACGCGGGCCATATTCGTAGTAAATCGTATTTGCCGGACTGACATTATCGGTGGGACAAAATTTAGTAGAATCTCTCTCCTTTTGTAAGTGTAGCTGGTCATGACACGTCAATTACGATATCCTGCAGGAGTACCAATCCTGCGACTGGACTGCGCTCTTTGTGTGCGACGCTCCTCCGGGGAACATTACGTTCTTTTGTTTATTTAACTTGTTCATTAATACAAGAACTCGTATGTGGTCGTCTTACACTCTTTAAAACATATTTTCGACCTCTTAATCTAAATATAAAATTTTGTGACTATGATGTATTTGATATTTTCTTCCGATTCTTATTGTTGTTTAGTACCTACTTTAGTTGTATATTACAACAAATAATTAATTGTGATTACCTTCTCATTCTAATTATATTGCAAACGAATAAAATATTTATGTAAGAAATAAATTGTATCTGTTCAAGAAGTTAGAATTATATTTTTCGGTTTATATGGAAATGATGAAAGATGTGATATCCTTTGATAATTTATTATTAATATAACCTTTAAGAGGGAAACCTATCTGCGTTGGGGCAGTTTATTAGTCCGTAATGACAAGGTTGCAGGAAATGAACCGCTCTGTCTGTTCTGTCTGTTTACTGTGGATCCAGTTGGTAAATATCTTTCTATTAATTTTAGTTCCTAAAAAGAGTAATGGTTTTTTTCTCCGACTGATTTTTCGGCCTTACAGACTGTTAAGTTTGTATTGTTGCTATAAAGCCATCGATACTTAGGCATTCTTTGGCGAGCCTTATCTTAGTATTTGCGAATTCGACAATTATGTATTTAAACTCATGCATCTTTAGATGTTAGCTACCCATGTATCCTAACAAAACATGAAGCTGAACACAGGGACTAAGTGGACATGGAGAAGCGAACACTTCAGTATATCTTGTTTTATGATTCAATACAATATAACTGCAACCGCCTCTACAGTCGGTCGGTCGCTATTTCTGTGTAACTTTGCTGAATCTTTTATGAGTTCTACATCGTAATTAGAGGTGACCTAATTTCCTTTTAGTTCACAAAAATCCCTGATTATTAACACAGCTGCGTGTTGTCACGTTTCATTGGTACAATTTTAGACGTTTTAAAAACATCTTCCATAAAAAGTATTTTTCAGAACGCGTTGTTAATGATAAGTCAATTATTGTATTCAATTTCAAAGTAGTACTATATAGTTTGTTTAGATCTATTCGAATATTATATAACTTATTTCATATTGTTTTCCTGATATTATAAAGGTGAATGTGACTGTTCGCCTGTAAAGAAGTGCTAGGAAGCTTATTGGTGACCTTAAATTGGTTGAGAGCAAACTCCAAAGCTTCGAGCACAGGCATAGAGTTGCCAGCCTCTCCATCTTCTACAGGATACACTTTGGGGAGTGTGCACAGACATTGCACGGTTTAATTCCCCCGTCCCCATTCCATCATCGAACGAGCCGACGCATCCCTGCGTTCTCAACATCCCGCCAGTACGAATGACGCATTTCGCCTCGTCTTGTATCACCTGTAACTGGAATAAGTTGCCAGCATCGGTGTTCCCGTTCGATAACAATTTAAATGTCTTCAAATTAAGTGCGCTTTACTATCGACTTCATCGCCACTTACATTCTGGTAGGATTGTAGTCAAGCGCTAACTTGATTAAGGTAAAAAAAATAGAAAGCAGTTCGTGTGGCAATTTATCGTCGTCAAAGGTAAAACCATAAACTTTGTATCAAGGCACTTGTTGAGAATAAAAAATAAAATGAGTGCCAAAGAAATGAATAATGAAAATTATTTCACGTCGAAATATGTGCGCAAAGGCTGGAAAAAAATAGAGAAATTCGAATCCAGCAAGGAAGAAATGCATCTGACGTTAATGGCCGATTTTAGTAGCGTTGAGCACAGTCCGTCCCCGTCACTGAGGAGGCCTGCAGCATACTCCACCACGCTTCCCCAATGTGTACTTGTAGAGAGAGGTCGGGAATAGAGGGTTTACGAGAAGCATTCTGAGGACAGGTGTCCTTTAGTACTTCGGCACTTGCTTGCTCGGCGGTCACCGTGCTAAAAATAACACTATTAAATAACGTAAAACATTTATCTTACGCATTACAGTTTTATATAAATCTTTTCTCGTATCCTGTCAATAACGTAAACCCTACCTTACTTTTTTTTTATTTACCTTTAACTTCTAAGCCCTGGGTTGCCTGCAAGAAATCGCTGATTAGCGATAGGGCCGCCTTTTGTATATCATTATTTAAATTGCTTTGTAAGATCTTTTTTCATCGGTGTGTACAATAAGGAGTATTATTTTTGTTACTGTTTTACCGATGATTTCGATTTCCAATAAAGTGGTTAAATAATTGAATATTAAGGGTATCAACTATAAAAAACCCAAAACGAATTCTTAAATTGTGATTTCAAAAATGTTAAAGTAAATAAAAGAGTATTTCAGGCTCATTAGGTCTGTGGAGCCAAGTTAACAGACTGCAGTCTGCGGTCACACGCCTTGTATATGATACTATTATATGGTGTTTGGATTTGTAAGAAACAAATACACTTTTATATATTATACGTAGATTACGAGTGGATGCGACACTTGATAGTAGGTGATCACCGCCGTCATGGCCATTAGGAGTGTGTGTTACTGGCAAGAAGGAAGTGGAGACAATGGAAGCAGGTATCAAGCGAGGCTGACAATGACCTCTGAAACATCAACGACATATTGTTTCATGACCGGTGATAGAAGAAGAATGCCACGCACGGTGACCAAAAGAGAAAGAAGAAGAGAGGAACTTGTTCACATGCCGGATTTTTTAGTCATCAATGACGACGTAGCCTAGTGTTGGAAAAATGATCACTTGCTTCGATAAAGAAATATATCGAGAGGAAACCTTTACTGCTGAATGAGTTCCCCATAAAGTTGTCGCAACTATGTAATCTCTATCACATCAATACATACTTGGTCAGCATGGCCCACCATATACTGTGAAGTATTGTGAGAGGAGAGCCGAGTTCAGCAGTGGGACAGTTAAGAGATTATCATTGCATCTCTCAACTGTCCCACTGCTGGAGTCGTTGTTGGTCGAAACTTAGGTTAGCCACAGTCTATCACTATCAATTAGCATTGGAGCAGCGTGGTGGGATGTCCTAGTCCTCCTCAGTCATGCTCCCGAATCGGGCGAAGAAGATGTATGCAACATTGTCATGTGACATTCGCTTCCGTACGACAATAGGTGAGTTAAAAGCCGATGTTAATTGAATTGGATTCAGATTGCAGGACGCGCCAGCAGCAGTCCAGTAATTGTGTTAGTGACAAACATGGTGCAGCTCTCGGCTCCTGTGTGGCCCTATTCACTGCGACTGCTTTTTTATTCGACGCTAAAAGGTTGTTAGCGAACGTTGATCCTCGTAACTAGCTTGTTTGTCGTCTTTAAAACATTGTTAGTTGAAAAAAAGAACAGTGACAGCCTAACGATTTGAACATTAGTCTCACAAACGAGATGTCCTCGGTTCAAATTCTGCGCGGACCTTTCATTTTCAAGGCGATGTGTATACTACAAGCTGATTATCAATTACTAAAGCTAAGTAATTACCAAAGCAATTGGTGAAAGAAAGCCTCATAAGGAAACCTGAGAGGGCATTGAGCATAAAGTTGTCGAAGTTGTGTGAACTGCACCAGTCTCCACTTGGCCAGCGTGGAGATTAAACTCTCACATTGTGAGAGGAGAATGGAGCACGGAACAGGCACAGTCATGGATTGCAATGATAATTGAAAAAATAGTCGAAGATACCTATTTTGGTTTTTTTTTCTCATTTTTCTTAGCTGGCAAACGGTTGACCTGCTGATAAGTGAGGAACGCCATGGTTCGCCCTATACCAGACCAGCAACGCGTTGCCGAACAATATTGAAGTGACAAACTCCCTTCTTGAAACGTGAACAACATAGAAAAGCGAAGCATACGTCATCGGTGAAGCTTCAATAATGAAATCTAATGTACAACATACTTAATGTTCAATATTTTAAATGCAATCGGGTACACAAGATCTACATATTTATTATAATTATTCTCCACGCCATCGTTGTCATGCCGTGACCATGACCCATGCAACTGAGTCGAATGATCGGTATAGTAATAAACAGATCGTGAGTACCCGTTTACATTTAAAATGATGTTCCAGGGCAAAATACAGAAATAATAAAATATATTTGCATTTTGTATCGTATATTACTTCGTAGAGAAGAGTGTTTGTCCTTGTACCCAATGACTAAGTCTCCTAGACTTTATTTGAAGGGACAACACATACCTCTAGGTAGATTTATGATTTTAATTTATATGCAACTTTTACTTTATCAATGAACTTTAAGGTCACTTGTTTTGATAAAATGTTATATCGTGACGTGATGTTCACCTTAGTACGTCAGCGTTAACGTACCAATTTACCTGTTTTCGTATTTTCAATTGCGCAATACAAAAACTCGTTTTAAATTACACAATTCAAAATACATATAATAATTAATAAAAAAATAGTAGTAATAAATAGTATATAGTAGAAGTTGAAGCTGACCGCGAAGGGTTCTGTACAACGGAAAAGCAAATATATTTACGCTGAAACAATATGACGTTTGTTCTGGAGACAATATTCATTTTATTTAGTACTCGCTTATAGACGCTTTAATAATTCATAACATTATTTAGCAATAATTTGAAACAATTGCAAAATGATAATCGAATCATCATCATCTCAGCCCATCACGGCCCACTAGTGAGCATGTCTCTTCTCTGAATGAGAAGGTTAAGGCCATAGTCCCCCACGCTGGCCAAGTGCGGATTGGCAGTCTTCACACTCTATTGAGTTGTGCAGACTCCTCGGCAGCACGTTTTTTCACGTTTACCTTCACCATTATAGCGAGAGACATTTAAATGCTTAAAACGCACATAACTCCTTTAAAGTCAGAAGTGATCGCTCTGGGATTCGAACCCAGACCCCCCGAGTGGGAGACCGAATTCTTAACCACTAGGCTATCACTTAGATCAGATAAGTGAAATCATCTTCAAATTGGTAAAACGATTGGTAAAAAATTCTATTATCTCTATTTAGTAATGAAACTAAAGCTACAAGTTATCGTCAAAATAAACAGAAACACATCCCAGAGCCTGGAAACCTGGAGCCGCCGGCAGGACGACAGCCATGGAGTGGCACCTTAAAATGTTTCTGATGGCATCAAACATTATAATGATGATTGAGGACATCATATGTGTGTATAATAGCTACTTTAATCGTTGGGTAAAGTAAAAGACATTAATTAAGTTTTTCTTATAAATTAAACAACACTTAATTATTTAAATTAATTTATGAATATAAAGAATTTTTGCATATCTAATACTTTTATCTGTGTTGTTGTGATTAAAGCAGTGGTATTAAATTTAAGGATTTTTTTAATAACAGATGCGTGGTAAAAAACATTTAAAGACTATTCAAAATATATGAACGAAGTAGAAAATGCGATCTTTATCTAAAAATTGGCGAGGTATTATAGAAACAGCAAGTTTCTCTCTTATTGAGAGGAATAGGGAGAACCAATTATAAGTTGTAGGTAATCCTCTTATCAAAAACTCTGCGAGTCGACAGAGCAGCGCTCCACTCCGAGTATAACTCACTTTATCCATATTCAGTATCAGATCTTGCGACGGGGAGCAAATACACCGACTCAGGTGACAATTATTATTGGATAAAGCTCGCTTCTTCCTTCCTGCTCTGTTTTCAGTGGCCGAGGACCGTCATCAATTTGCGTGTTTGTCGATGTTACTTTTTGGAATTGGGCTTTATTATTACAACTTATTACTGATGAACACTGGCTCATAGCTTGACGGCCTGTATTGAACATAACTGATCGACGGAGTTAGCGACAGCAAGCGCGCGAGGAAAGTTTCATGAGCGTGTTCGTACTTTGTACATCTGTCAGTCATATGGATGACATTAAACCTTCGGAACCTGCCGATATTAGGTAATAACCCTCCATCTGCCTGCACTCTGCAGCAAAGACACATCAATAAGGCTTCATTTATTTCGTTCCCAAGACATATTCAATAAATGTATCCTATATATGTACATATATTAATACATCATATTCTATCAAACATGCTTTGACATGTGACTGTACTCTAGAAGTACCGCAACTTCCATCATTACCTATTAGCATTAGCATACCATGAATAGCACAGGCCGGTTGGTCTTGAGGCTAGTGAAACCGACTGCTGCACCGAAGGTCGTGGATTCCCACCCAGGTTAAACTTTTCTGTGATGAGCAGGAGTGTTTGCTCTGCGTGTCGGAGTGTAAATATCTATATAAGTATGTGAAAGAAAACACCCAACAGTATAAGATTGTACTTTATTTTCCTTAGTACCGACTAATTACAGTAGCAATCGTATTCTTCATATTACACCAATATAATATCACCTCACTTCTATTCTTAACGCGAGTATATTCGGCAGCTGCCTCACACCAACTCCCCGCCTCTATCCGCCATCTTCCTACTTATCCCTATCGTTTGACACTTTCACGTCAAAACGGAAACATTTAATTCAAATGACTTTGTGCTTACAATTTAGTTTTACATTTATTTGACATTTTAAAATCAATAAAATATTTATGTATATATAATGCTCATAATAATTTGCTAATTATATATCCCTTACACTATGTTTTAGTAATAGTTTTGTGGATTTGCACTGAATATTCAGAAGGTTTATTTTTGTCTGAACAAAATATTCCCATGTTTTTTTTTAGACTTGCAGGTAAATGTCAACGTAAAATCTCAGTGTAACAGCAGTGGACTGCACGTAAGCAGTGAACCAAATTCTACGTTTTTCATGTATGTATTCGTAGGGTTTTTTTGCAAAAAACCCGTTTTTCGATGGTTGAACAATGTCGATCACCTGTTATTACACCGCCGGACAACACAAAGTATAATGTTAGTGAATACAACGTACAATAATTAATTATGTATACTTTATTCATCATTAAATATCTCATTGTTCGCTTAACTTTTTAATTGTAATCTGTAAATATCATTGTTGAAACTAGACATAAAAAAATAACAACTTCTGTGGGATTTATGAGAGTAAATAATGCAATTTAAACATCTTATGAGGTAACTCGATTTTTAATAAATTACAAATACTATAAATTTTGAGAACAGGCAGTTAGTGCAAGTACCTACTTCCATCCGCTCAAATAAAATAACACTGCGGACATACACTTTGCAAATCTGTTCTGTAAAAAAATCATTGTGCCAAAAACTCAATGCCGCGCTACGAGAGTAATTGCTGACCCTAAATAACCTGAAAATCTCACCCAAGCACACACGTAAAGTTGCTAGTCTCCGTATTCTAAAGTACATATTTTGAAAAGGGTGCGCAGGACTTACAAGATTTAATTCCTCCATCCTTTGATACGATTGAACAAATTGAGATACCGCCTGAAGAAGTCTGGAAAAAGTTTGGTTGCGTTGTGCTATTCTGTGGTTTCAAATAAACTACGTCTTTTACTAAGTGAATGGGTTTCCAATCTAAGACTACACCTGTATTGAATTTAAAAAACTATAGACTTAAAAAAAATATTTCCGCTATACTTTTTAATGTCTCCAAGTTTGTTGTCGGGGAAAAAATGTGACAGAGTAAAAATATTGGTGGAGAAATACCATTATTCCGTGATTCACTGCATTTTGACTACACTGTCCTAACCTCCTCCTAACCTAATACTGACATTAAAATTTTCACAAAAGCCTTTCATATCACTCATGTCTCGTAAAAACAGTTCATGAAATTAAACGAAGAGGCCAAAATTTCTTCTTTCTTACCTTCTTAACCTTATGAATTTTGTATTAAACATTTCGAAGTTCCTTCTAGCTACAACATTAGTCGAGTCGAGAGTAGTTAGTGAGTTATATCTCAGTGTACTATTATTGAAGTAGTATTTTTTGAACGGATAAAATCGTTTCATATCTTTCATATCTTTGGACGACTCATACACGGCCATCTGACCACAGACAAAGCGTTAGCTTGTACTATGGTGACCAAACAACTGATAAATAAAAAATATATATTTTTAAATACATACTTATATTGATATTTTTACACCCAGACACACAGATCTAACATTTGTGCACATCACAGAAAAGTTTGACCTGGGTCTGAATCGAATGTTCCACCAGTCAGGTTCATTAACCACTAGACCAACCGGCCAAGTCGATTTCAAAATATATGCCATTCCCGGTGTCATTATATAGATACCCACCCAATATTAACCAGGCTACAGATAGGAAGGTAGTAGGTTTATTTTTGCATAAAACCGTTTGTTTGAAAAAGGTTAAGACCCGTTATTTCCTTCGGGGCCCATTTTTCATATTAACAGTTACTGAATAAGTACATACATACATTTTTATATCCCGAAACAACGTTACTGAATATTGTTTAGTATTATTGATTAATATTATACATATAATTTGTAAAAATATGGAAAACAGGATTTCCTTTTTGGGCAAAAAAAAATTGGTCAATTATAACATTTCAAATTGCTTTACGATTATATTGTATAAATATTATATTCACCGTAAATTATATGAATTTTAATCAGAGAACAGTAAAAAAAATCTATGGTTAGTATTCTTGTCAATCAGTTCTCCCCTTCTAACATAATATTTTATATCGATAACGAGGTTATCGATATGCTAATTCGACATCGATATAGTAAATTATGTTGTACGTATATTTATTATTATTTATAGTATATTTATTAATATATAGTATATAGGTATTACTAATTTAACGGTTACATTGTCCTACAAATTGCATGGTACCATAATGTTTCCCGAGGTACCGGGACATTCTTTCCCTGCTTTCTCTGTTAGTCGTAGCTACCACAATTATAAATTTTATAAGAAAAGCAGGTGCCTCATCCAAATGAAACTACTCACCAAAAATTAGTTTGATAATAAACATGTGAAAAAAAAATTACGAGTGACTCAATACATGAACACAATGATAGAATTTCTTATTTTAAATTACTTGTCACATAGAATACCAAACCAAACATGTAACACTTCAATTTAAAATTGGAACAGCAGGTAACGTGCATTGCGGACCAAGAGTGCTCTTTCCATCTTTCGATTTTCAAATCGAAAGTTTATTTTTAAATAGTTACGTGGAGCAAATAATTCACTTTGTTCTTTGGATGTCCAAAAGTATATTTTTTATTTATACGGTCAGTTTAATGTTTTTTTATTATTTTAACAGGACTTCAGAATAATCTTAAGAAATGTAAAGTAGATATCATACTGGATGTTTTTGCTTCGGTTTGTTTATTTATCAATCTTTTCAAGTTTGAAAGCCGAGTCATTTCAAAGTTGAATAAACGAAACTTGAACATAAGTATTCGAAATAGACACCATATTCTTAGTTTTCTCTTACTTGAATTAAACTGTTTGATTTTAGTTATCTACTTGGAAATTAAAATAATCCAACTATCTTTGTGGCGCAAAGAAAAATGTTCCTGCCAGTGTCCTCGCTGATTCAAACTGTCTGAATCTAGCAAAAATAAATTGCACGGAGGCTTTGTAAGGATTTACCAGTCCAGGGTTTGAGTGAGAAAGAGATATTCTATTCGTCGGTCTAGTCAAAATCTGCTACCTACAACTACATACCTAGGACCTCGCAAAGATCTATATTACGGAGGCTTAGCTATAACTAACGTGAATTAAAAAGTTGCTAGAAACCGTTTGATTTTAGAACACACCAGTATGAAATCGCAACAATGCAGCACCGGAGTTCGATTCCTAATCCAATTTCGAATCAGTTCTAAATTCAAAAACGTTCTATGCATTGTAATAGAATGCTTCGTACGGTAGTTGAACGTTACAATTCTTTGTTCCCAAATGTTCCCGGATGTAAAGAAACTATAGAATAAATTCGAGTCAGGGTGTTTAGAAATAAAGGTGTGTTTTTGTTAAACGCGTCAAATGACTGACGTAAGCGAGAGGTAGCACTGATATTTGATGTGTCAATACATTAGTTTGCTGATTAATTTGTATGCCTCTTTTTTCTCTTCCTTCAGTTATCCTCTCCATTCTTCTTCTGTCACCCGACCTGAAGTGATATGTGTTTGATGTAGTTGCTGTCGTTTTCGATCGCGGTTGCTTTAGAAATGTACGTCTTCTCTTGTTTTTGTCTCTTCCCCGCGTATGCTTCTATTACTTCCTACCTGGCAGACAACGCGTTAGTAGAACCCTGGTCTACTGTTATTAATGTCCATGAGCAGCGTCGAACCCTTACCATCACATGATCCGTCAGCTCGTTTACTTGCTTATCACATAAAAAACACTCACTAATATACGACTGTAATATAGATATATTATCTGCAGTCGCGTAAAATTTTATCGTTGTCTGTATTTAAACTGACGGTTGCTGCACACTCTTTGTAATTAATGTATTACTATTCGAATCAAATCTTACAAGTTTAGTTAGAACTGCCCAGTTAACTTAGCACTTAAAACGACGACAGAGATAAACGTAGGTACAAAAATGGATTATCGCTACCGCAGTTCAGAATCATAATCAATGCCAATGTGGTCAAAATATCGCAAAAAATATTTATTTGTCGTAACAAAAACTACATCTAACTTAACAGGATGCCCCAATTC
>DWJZ01002206.1:0-20149 GCA_018249125.1 Asbolis capucinus
TCTATTGGCAATCATTTCCGCAGCGTACGCGATATAAGGACGCACGTGGGGTTACGTTGTCGAAATTTTCACGCGGATTCCTAATTTTTCTCGTATTAAATATAGCCTGTGTTCATCAGGGATTATGGTGGATTTCAATGGTAAAAGATTTTTCTTAAATTGGTCCAGTAGTTTCGGAGCCTGTTCAGTTCAAACAATCAGACAATCAAATCATTCCTCTTTATTATATTAGTGAACATTTATTGTTACTCCCCATATTGTTATTGTTATCGTACCCGGTTCGAGCGTGCGACGGTATACGGTAGATGGTAGATGGTAGAGACTGTACACGGGCGGCTCGCTATGATGACTCCAATTTGAAATGTCGCCGCCACGACTTCGATAAACGCTTAGTCTCGATCTCCTATCACTGGCCGCGCGATCGTTTAGATAGGTGGCGTAGACAATGAGTCATTTTAGTGAACATTTCGTGTGTGTAGAAGGACGTAACATCCGTCACGTGATATGCACGTTGACGCCTACCTGCCTGTATTTCTTTGGTCCTCGTTACAAAACGTGATATAATTATTTATTCTGACATTTCCTGGCATAAGTTAAGCGGCACGAGTCATGAGCACAGATGAACAAAGTTGGGTTAATGTACACTTTCGGTTAATTTTCAGCATCAAAAGCAGTAAGTCGAGAAAACCTGCTCTGATGGCGCCTTCCTCGTAGACGACTCGTACGGCACTACGGCAGGCGCGTTCGTTAACATTAGCTCGTGAAGAGTTAATACTGAACAAAAATATTGTTTGAAACGTAACAGCCTCGCAATGTTCTGCCACTGCTAAATGCAAACGAATTTAATGTTTACCCGAACCATTATAATATACACATATGTATATCTAAGCGTATAAGTTCAGTGGCATGTTTGAGAACGTTTATTTGTTTATTGCGTGCACTAGGCTCTGCACAATGCGCGGCCACGGAGGAGCGGTAGCGCTGGAGCTAATGAGTCATCCGACAAACTAATACTGGAGGTTCGTAATCCAGTGCCGGTTACTATTCGTAGCATCATCATTCAGCATTTCAATGTACGTTATAAAAGATGCAAGCGCGACCAGCGGTGCCATTAGAGGACTGCGATAGTCGCGCCTCCACATGGATGCTAAATATCGAACTTTGAGCTTGAGTAAGAAGCGACAGAAATATATTGTTGTGGAATAGCTAGCTACCACCCCTTGCTTGGGTCAGCAGCTCGCCGCGTTCCGGCTGGAGGCTTGGGAGCCAGTTCCTTTCTTCTTCTCTCCTAGTACCTTAGTTATCATGCTTCTTCTTCTTTATACTATATAATACTTATTCTATCCCCCGTCCTGAAGCGATGTTCTCGATGTGTCTGGCGCCATTGTTGGCCCTGGTTACTTGAGCAGTATTTCCTTTGCCTTCACAGCGCGTGTTGTTGACGAGACACTCCAGTCTGATGATCATGTACTAATTGTCTGTATATGACGCTAATTGTAATATTAATATTTTATAAAAATCTTCAATTTTAGCATCTCTATTTTAAACGTTTTGACATTGATACTCTCTACATGCCTTGCTTATACGTGCCGAGAGGGTCTCTCTCATGTTTTATAACGTTGTAGTAACATAGCAGTTGCACATTACGCATGGAATTTAATTGAAAATATATTTGTGTGCTTGATGTGAATTAAAGTAGTTAATATTTTAAATGGAGCTATTAGCTAACGGTACTTGGTCTGTAATAGAAGGAGCGCGGCGACGCTGCGGGGCTACACAGTACTGCCGCAGCCGCTGCCGGTTGATATGTTCGAGTAGGTCCTGCGGCGAGGTCGCATCACAGTGTTATTGTTAAAGTTTAACATCCGATTCAGCGATGCGATGTTATTAATATTCCCATTTACTTTGATTGTAATTCTTCGATTACATCGCGAGAGTTCTATTTGAAATGTAATCATAATGTCAATGAAGTGTCGTGTCCTGTTGATTAAATAGCTTCATTGTTTTTATGCTAATTTATTTTATATAATACCATCAGAATGGTGGGCGTGCCCATTGCCCATTGCCCATTGCCGGTGGACTGCTCCTACTTGCCCGTGGTACATTAATGTCAGCCTTCATTTTTATTGTCTAAACACACACAAACAGTAGGTCAGATCAGGTATCGATGATATGTGTGTATGTGTGTGTGTGAAGCACAGATTAAGATAAGCATTGTACTTGGAGCGCAGTACATTATGATTGATTAATTATATATCGGAGTATTTTTTTGATATTGCCGATCGGGCTCGCTTCTTCTAGTGCATGAGTTGGCAACCTTTTCTTATTTTAAACAATTTAACAAATGAAGTAATGCAATTGAGGTTGTGCGACATGACTTGATATTATAATGGTGGCTGATAATGGAGCGGCCGCACGCACAGGCAGCTGATTGCGGCTCCTGCTGTAGTGCGGTCGTAGATCACTGTAATTCTATCGTGTTAAGTGTTTATGTAAACAATACCGAACCCAGTGATCGCACACGAACTGCCGTGAACCCCGGAACACTACACCGCGTCCAAGTCTGCTGCAGATTTAATCATTCAATTTTATGAATGGTTTACTATTTACTCGGTCATTACCCTACTTATTCCTTGTTGACCCTTAAAGTAAGTGCTACAAAAGGCGGAATTTATGCTGACAGCATTCTCTGCCAGTGAAGGCTTAATAATATCAATCAATTTATTGTTACTAATTACCCTCTCGTTACTGAGAGACCCGCAATCATGTTTTATTGTGAACCTTAATGCTCGGTATTTATTTTTATCTGACAATTATGTCTTTACTAATATTATAAAAAGGACAGATGGATTTTTTGTTCGTGTGATTTCTAAAGAATTCTTTTTTAATTTTCATTTCATTTTGATCTGGATGAAGAAAGGTTATTTCTTATACTTTCAAAAACATTACGAATCCGTATAAAAAAATCGTTAATGTGACCCGAATTTGGAAAAAAAATCGTAAAGCTCTTTCCATCAAAGACGCTGTGTAATATTAACTATCGATAATGGAGCTAAGTGGCGTGCTACAGTTTTAGGGAGAGCATCATTATCTATCGAAGTCCGCGATACCATACGAGTATGACAAACTGTTACAGTTACGTTACAATAAACATTTTTTCTGGTTCTTCCCAACGAAGCGAGGGCGCTTTCTAGTGTTATGATTCTGATTGGTTGTTGCGGTAGGCTAGGAGTGGATAAGATGTGTTTGAAGCGGCGCCACAGAAACTGCCGAGATGAGCCACTAACCGTTCACTACCAGCGCTGCACCCCTCCTGGTTGCAGCACACTGCACCGCCGTTCACTACTCATAATGCAATTAAGACATAGTTATACTAATTGAGTACCTTTACCAATATTTAATTTGTATATAAAATGAACCCATTTTGTTCCAGATGGCGCGGTAGTATATACAAGTTAATATGGCTAGATCTACTAGTGTTCTTACTGTTGTATTATACACTAAACCTGGTGTATCGCCTGGCGCTCGACGAACATTCCAAAAGGTATTAACAATTATGATGTAGTGTTTAACTATTGAGTGTACCGTCCTTCGAATGCGGTTGTTTAGCCGTACCCGGTGGCCATTGCTACACGTCGTCGACCATATGTCCGATCCATTATGACTTCAGTACGAAAACCTTTTCAAGAGAATTCGGAACGAACTTGCTAGAGACATCATTGCTCTATTTCCTACCTTTCGAGAATCTATAAAGGCCAAACAAACAAACTCACAAACAAACATTGATTTTTACATAGATAATGATTTTAATGGTTTAAAACTTAATAGCAGAGTAAAAGAGTTGTTTGTAAATTATGAAAAAAATATACAGATGTGGAAACATAGTGCCTGGGCGAAGGTACAAAGGGGATAAATAATAGACGAGTCATTTGTAGTTATAACAAATGTTGGTTCAAACTTAATGCAGATTAATGCAAAATTAAAACAAAATGAATTATCTTAGAAGTACAGAAAGTAATAGTAATAGATTACAATACTGACGTGCAGATTTCTATATAGAATAGCCGATACGGAGCAGTCGAGCCAAAGCCTTCAGCGTCGCGTCGTCCCCGCGGTCCAATGTTACTACCTGTTAGCTATTAGCTACTAATACATATTACTAATACATATTCTGTTTTGGCAGTTTTGGCAGACAAACAAAATTAAAATATTCTTAAACTTTATCTATATACTGATAGAGTTAAGGCGAGCATTGTAAGAAATGATATCATGTTCCCGTACACAATACCTTTTTATCTAACACGTAATTGTCTAAAATAACGTATTATTCATAAATTAGAGTATGTGTATACAGCGTGTAATCGATGTTTATGAGGGAATCGTCTCTTTATTGGGGTTATTGGTGACAGCGGTATTGAGATCCAACACGGAACACGTATCGCGTTTCGGTTATCATATGTAAAATTGTCGTGTCACATTGATAGTTACCATAGTCCTCGGAAACGATTCGACCGATTTTTATGATATTATATTTGCATATTCAGTAAGCTTCAGAATCTACTGTCTATTTTTATGATATTATATTTGCATCTGAGAATCTACTGTAAATTTTTCATACCTCTAGGTGATAAGGGTTGTCCAACCACTTTTTTTTTAATTTTTGGACAATTTATTTTATTTTAATTGTTCTATCTATCTTCTAGCGCCCCTGTTGTTTAATATTCATTTTAGTAATTGAATCATTTTTCATCTCCGCTCGATAACTGATCAATTATCGTCTTTGTTGTGGATGGTTTTCACTCTATTTCGATTAAAATTTCCTTAAGCCTATACACTTACAATAAGTTTATTATTTTTTTTTTATAACTAGAAATTACCTACAATTTATATGGCAAAACGACGTTTGCTGGGTCAGCTAGCTATTTAGATAGTCGATAAACAATTGCATTTAATAAGTAATTTCAGTTGGAAGGGAAACAGTACGTAGTTGATGAATATTGTTTGCTTACTTTAATAACTTGATGTTCAGACTATTCGAAGGCGTCGTGAATTACTGCAGCTTCCACGGGAATGTGATCCCTCTATCGTTCGTCCTCGGCTTCTACGTCACGGTGGTGATGAACAGGTGGTGGAACCAGTACACGACCATCCCTTGGCCGGACTCTATAGCTGTCTTCGTGTCCGCCACGATCCATGGACAGGTGAGGATTTATGTTATGGATTGAAGTTAGTGGGCAATCCTCATTAGGTCTCTTCTCGTAGCTGAGGAGGCCTAGAGCCAAGGTGTATGCCAGGCCAACGCGCAACTTGGCGATTCTTGTGATCCTCCCGACGACGATATCCTTCTAATAAAAAGGTTGCCGACCCCTGACGTATAGTAAACTCAACGGCACTGCTCCAAAACGGTTGGTGTAAGAGTTAGTGGCTAACGAAAGTGTTGGACGTTTTGTATGCTGATAACAAATGTTACTGGTAGATGCTTAACCACTACTATCTCACGATAACATTGGTTGCCGATGAGCGTTACGTGCCGCCCGGAGCACGCGAGCGCTGTATATTGTGTTGCCAGGAGTCATATTTATTTAATGCGATTGTAACCTGTCATCTAGCGGCCTGTGACAACTGCCGTTAATGCCATCAGTGAAACGCAGCAAGACTTACAGGCAATAAAGACTGACATGACGTTAAACTGAAAGAAGATTGATAAGATGTCAGCATTATAACTGATATGAAGTATTATCAAGTACAATGTTATCGAGTCATACGGCCCCGGAGGTCGCGATATGACTCCTCACTTCTTAGCATTGTTTAGCGAACAGCATTATATCCGCGTATTGTTTTAACTGCTGCAAACTGACAGTATGAGTGTTTTACCTAATATTATATCCTTATGTTGTCTATAAAATTTTAATAATATTTATTTGATAAATACATTAATTACTTATTGTAGTTACACTACACCAGGTCCAACGGTGGGTTCGTGAGTCGCATGCAGCACTTCGATTCATTGATCAGCGCGTGAATAAGGCGGTACACATTTGGTCGGGCCAGCTAATAAAGAATTAACAAATAATTGTTTGCACTCCGTCTAATAATAATTATTATAGTAAGAGTATGACGAGTATCTTCGTGGCACATTAAATGTATGTAAATAGAGGTAATGATCAATATTCTCCGGGCAGCGACAACGAACTCAACTTGTCAAGGTTGTATGTTAAACATTCCAAATGGGATTGGCTGCGGGGTTTAGAGGATAGTGAAGATATTTATATTGACAGAGATTATATTTGAAAATATATTCCATATATTTATTTGATAGAAAGTTATTAATCTGGAAGACTGACAACATTGATAATAAATAGAGATAATATCGTGTTCTTTTTTTAGTATTTCGTACAGTTCTGAGACAGCTTCCGGATCAGATAAGCAACTTTTTGAATTTTAACATAATACTTTATCTTCAGTCCACTCGATGTTATGTTATAGCTACATATGTTTTTCAGATGGCCGTGTGTGAGCAGTACGCAGATATTTATTTATCCATATCTCATTTACACATAGGAATGTATTGATGCGATGTGTTTATACCTACCTGATTCGTTTACTTTATTTTTTTACTGTTTCTTTCTGTTGAGGGTCTAATATATTTTAATGCTTATTGCAAGATTTTCCATTGCATAAATGTATTGTATTATACAGATTTTGGCACCGCGTTCACGTTCATAATACATTGTTACAAAAATACATCTTTTTCATAAAATGGTGCCTTACGTAATTCTTTTTGTCAGTACCGGTAGATGCGCATTACATTAGTAGATCCATAATATAGTATTACAATTGACTTGCGACTATCATTGTACTGTGTCATGGGATAAGTCTGTTATGAAGCATGCTGCAATTGAATTAAGTGTGTACAAGTCAACTGCAACGCTAATGGCAAAAATATGTTGAGCGTTTCCGTGCGTCGTAGGGTACGTTACCACGGCCGTTTGGTTGTTGTCGTTGAACGGTAGCGGTCATTGTCATGTCGGCGGCATTCGAGCGACACTAACCCCGCCACCGAGCAGCGTGGGGGCGGCGTGGTCACGAGGAGTGCCCTGCCCAATAGTGGGCCATTAATGTGTTGAACGCATATTGTCAGGATGAACGAGGGCGGTTGATGCGGCGAACGATCGTCCGATACGTCTGTTTGTGTCTGACGATGGTGCTGACGATGATCTCGCCGCGCGTCAAGAAGCGGTTCCCCACGCTGGACAACCTGGTGGAGGCGGGCCTGCTGCTCGACAACGAGAAGATCATTCTCGATAACCTCAATGAAAAGTTCCCCAAGCCCTCCAAACATTGGTACGTGCCTTTAGTACAACTAATACTGCTAAAGGCTATGACATTCTGATGCAAACAACAACACGGCCTACTTCTGGAAACGATAATATAACGGTGAAACTTTGAGTAGGTTGCTCTCTATTATTCTTATTCATATCGAAGTGGGACTCGGGCTACGGCCATTGTGTGGGGAAGCTAGACCCAGATGTGGGACATTAAAGCATCCTTAATCTAGGATAAATGAATTATTAAACTAATACAATTACTATGATATTTTTCAATAATATGAAGGTCATAATATTGATTGAAGGAGCGGAATAATTTGTGTTTAGGTTACCAATAGTGTGGGCGACGAGTATAGTGACGCGAGCCCGCAAGGAGGGCCGGATAAGAGATGACTTCGCGGTGAAGACCATCATCGACGAGCTGAACAAGTTCCGCGGGCAGGCCGGCCTGCTGCTCAGCTACGACACCATCAGCGTGCCGCTCGTCTACACTCAGGTTGTCACCAATATTGTACACTGCAGCTAGCTGCTTGTGGAGGTTCGCTCTTACATTACCCCACACATTACACCACACTCTGCATACCGTTTACAATAATGTACCCCCATATTTTAATGATTGAAGTCGAAAAATGTTAATAAAGTGAAGTTCTCCAGGTAGTTACGATAGCAGTGTACTCGTACTTCATAACGTCGGCGCTGGGCAGCCAGTGGGTGGACAACAAGCTCCACAGCGCCACGGAGACGGTGCCCATCAGCAACATCGACCTGTACTTCCCTATCTTCACCACACTCGAGTTCTTCTTCTACATGGGGTGGCTGAAGGTTGCCGAGTCCCTCATCAATCCGTTTGGGGAGGACGACGACGACTTTGAAGTGAACTGGTTGATAGACAGGGATTTACAGGTGAGCTGCTTTATATTGATTCATTATGCTGCTTGGTCCTTAACCTGTTTGCAAAGGATTCGGTCCCGGCTTCGATTAAATGGTTCTCGAGTTACGGCTTCTATTGGAGTTATCTGTGAGTATCAGTTACCTGAGATACAGTGTACGAGTACAGTATATTATATGGTTGTTCTAGTGTTTATGTTTTATGTATTCTTACTTATTTTAAGATGATTTGAGAATAGTTCATTTTCGACACAAGAATTTAAATGGCAAAATTTAGTTGTAACAAAGTACCTGTGTGCAGAGAGTCATTTTAAAATGTTATGTTATGTTGGTGCATTATTAAAGTAATTTTGGGCAAAATATTACATGTAATTTTTTACTGTCTATCTATATGATATGAGGTTCTTTAAGTTGGCGGAATTAAAAAAATGACGATGACTATTAAAAATGTCTCCGTTCAAATGATCGATGGACACGATCTTACCGCCATCATATACACCTTCAGCTGCGAGCTCGCTTATCGTTTGTTAAATAAAATTTACTTTTTATAAATTTGTCTCATGTTGTAGCTCAGCTGATAACCGTGCCTACAAATTGTCCTGGGTTCGATTCCCGGCCAGGAGAAACGATAATATAATTATTTGACGGAGCGATATTGTTTCCAGGTCTGTGTGCGTGATGTGTTCAATGTGTGTGTCCATTTCATCTGTAAGGGGATCCTGGTGTGAGAACTAATTGATTTATTATTAGTTGAGGTGTTGTCTGGCCGTAGTTACGATCCATTACTTGTCCCGTACTAATGTAGCGTTGTTGTTCTGTTGGTTCAACAATATTTATGTGAATGTACATATTTTGAAGGTAGCTGTACACATATAATCATAGTAGCATGTGGAGCCTGTCTGTTCCAATGTTGACAAAACTTGTACACAAGTGGTGTGCTAAAATAATACTCTAAAA
This sequence comes from Asbolis capucinus, assembly GCA_018249125.1. Taxonomy (NCBI): domain Eukaryota; kingdom Metazoa; phylum Arthropoda; class Insecta; order Lepidoptera; family Hesperiidae; genus Asbolis; species Asbolis capucinus. The sequence goes on from DWJZ01002206.1 coordinate 9,174, forward strand.
GTTAATTCATTGACGGTACTATGTGGTAATGTTTACAAATTTCGCGTGTTGTGATGTTGAGAAATTGTTACGACACAAGATATCTTTTACAATTGTAATGTGGTGGTTGTGTGAGAAATCTGTACATTGTCATGCATCTACATCTCATGTTGTAGACAAGTTTTGTCGAGGCTGCGAAAATGGAATACAGTTTGATGACGGCGTTCAATGTGTCGTGTTACCGACCAGTCGTCGATCACTTCAATCACGACAGTTCTTTAAATTAAGAACTCGACGTATTGAATGATAACAACGTGAATACATTCACGCTCGGCCGAGGTGGTGTCACTGGTCGCAGGCTGAGGGGACGTGACGTCACTGATGATCTGCCTGATTTGTCTAGTCGTATATTATTTATATATATATGTATGTTGACGGTGAGAAGCATTCCTACTGTACCTTTAACCTGTAAAATTAAAATGTTCACGAAACCCAAAAAAAAATACATCACTCTGTAATAATTGCGTATAGGGGAACTGACTCTGAAGTGCAGATTTTGTGAAATCTGCATTACGAAGATTTTTGTTTGGATTCTAAATTTGAAATATACATAAATACTTTTGTTAGGGATGTTACAGGTACATCAGATTTGCTTTTTCCCGTCGATATGTATCATTCTTTTTATTTTTCTTGAGGTTTGAAAGTTATGATTTTGTTTATTGAGTATAAAATGGCGTTATTTTGTGATCGGTTCAGGTATCGTACATGATAGTGGACGAGATGCACCACGAGCACCCCGAGCTGATCCGCGACCAGTACTGGGACGAGGTGTTCCCGTCGGAGCTGCCGTACACGATCGCGACGGAGAACCAGCGCGAGGAGCACCCCGAGCCGTCCACGGCGCGCGTGGCGGTGCCGCCCCGCCAGCGCAGCATGGTCACCGTGGCGCCCTCCGCCCTCAAGATCGACGAGCTGGCGCCCTCCAACACCGTGAGTTACAAGTTCGCCCCGCCCGAGGTACCACTCCGCCCTACTATTAGCATGCCGCAACCCTCTGTGGAGCTTGTCGTGTCGCGGTGTTCAGGCCTGGCCGTGATGGTTTTTCAATGATTAGCTGGTGTCTAACTGTTCTCTGTAACCTTACCGGTACCGTGTATTTGAAGAGCCCAACTGGCATCGTGCTGTCTGTTTGAACCCCAAAAGAAAAGCTGTTTTGGACAGCAACATAATCGTAGTAATTATATAAGAACGATTTTGAACGAAGATGGCCAGGGGGCATGTTCAAGCCAACGGTACCAGTCAAGCATTGACAAATGTATTGCGGCTGGGGACAGTTCTAACAATAGTTATTATTGCGGTAAATAATTATTTAACAATTTGCCTCGTGGACTTACCGTGATTGACGTAAATAATTTAAATATGATCACAAATACTAACCAAATAAACTTTATTTATAATACTACCTTCTTATATTTTTCATTATTTTAAATTAATGTTTAAAAAGGAGAATATTTAGTCAAAAATATTGTAATTGAATTAGAAAAATAATGAATTGCATGAATGAACTATGCATTGAATGTCAATTAAATGAAATAAAAATCTATTAATTTTAATATGTAATAATTAAAATGCTTACTCTTTTTCTGGCAACGCGTGTTGTCAGCCCTAGCGTTATATACGAGACGCCTGCCTCCTGCCACTAACTTTATAAAGTCAAAGTCTGATTTAATTTACTCAAATATGTACATACTACAATATATATATTCTTCTTAATTATGTAATTATATAATATATTTGGACTATATTGTTTATAATTGCAGATGTCTGCCAGCACCGCGCACCGTGACGGTGTGTCGGTGCAGTCTTTGTGCTTTTTTATTTCGATAATATTCTTAATTCCTGACTGAATATTAAAATTATTAGTTTTTGATGTAAAATTATTCAGTATGGGATAATTATTTATTATGCAATTAGATATTTTTCCGTTATTTATTATATTGTTTTATTGATAATAAAATGTTAACAGAATGCGCTGCCTATTGGTGTTGCTAATGAACGATAAGAGGCATGAGTATGTGTGTGTATCGGTGCGTGGCGTGTAGTATCACTGTGTTACCATCGACGTCCTCTTATTTCTTAGACTTCATTTCTTTTTCTTCGTACTACTTCGTACAATTCTTTGTGGTTTTCTGAGCTATTTATTTCTGAACAATTTTGTTTTAATATGTCACTTATGTACCAATATGTGACGGGTTGTTGCTGCGTGTTGATCTTTATTATGATAACGTCATGTTAAAGGATGTTTGTAACCGGATGTGGGGTATTTTATAACCGGTTGTGGGTTTTTTTAAATAATATTTTGCGTGAGATTTCAATAGTGTAATATACCTGCTGTAGATATTGGACCGCTCCCATGGAGAGTGTATTCGAATGGTGAAAGAAGTTACAATCTACATACATATATAACAGCAAGACAGCAAATGAGGAGTGTGCTATAATGACATGATAGCCGGGCTGCTGGCGCGCGGTGACTGCGAGCCTCACCATACCTGCCGCGTGCCTCTTACTTGTCACTAGCTTCATGTGGAATCATGTCATCTCCTCCATTGATCGACATTTGAAAATCGCCCAAACACATATTTTCCTATTTTTACAGTGTCTTAATACAAAATCTCAAATTAATGCAATATTTCAAGCTCTGCAGCCATGTTTCGCGATAAAAATTATACTCTCATTTCTTTGAAGTTCTAATCGATACCAATTTTCATCAAAATGAAGTCAGCGGCTTGAAAGCGTAACGGAGAGATTTTATAATATTAAGTTTCAAGTTAAGGACTTCAAAAATGTTTATGAATTTTTTTTTGTAAAATTCGTTTGAACACTATCGCAATTAGCAGCGAGCGGCGGCAGTTACGTTAGGCATAGACAATAACAACTGCATCCTGAAGAACCTATTAGATGAAAGCTCTACTGCTGTCATTACATCCGAAATGATAGTAATAGAATAGCGGAGTGTTATAAATGTAAATAATGCATCGGCAGCAACTTCAAATGAACGACGACGCGCAGTCGGGCATCCACTTCATGGTGTCTCGCGGCAGCCGGCGCGGCAAGCGGGACGAGCGGAACTCCATGGGCTCCAGCAACTCCATGGCCTCGCTGCAGCCGCCCTCCATGTCCCGCGTGGCCTCCGTCACCTCCATGCTCAAGAGACTCTTCTCCAAGGACGACTCTCGACAGTCTTCTGCTCAGGCGCCGAACCAAACGGACGGAGGTAATCAACTGTAACCTGGCTCTAGCACTCTTCGGTCTCGACACTCGACCTCGATAGTGGGTTCATTCATGGGTTGAAGCCATGCAACGTAAACCATGCAAGAGTGACTTTCTGTGAACACATCGGACAAATCAGCCTAATGTTCGACAGCACGCTCAATAATTGCGATTTGTAATGTTCACTCGCGATTTCTATTTCTACGTTTTAATTTTATTATGATTAGACATCTCGCTGTTATTAAGACACATATCTATTTGATTTTGTGAAGGCTTTTTATACGATGACAAAAAAATCTTGTATTTAAATGAGTTAAATAAATTAGTTGCTGCACATTGTTCCTGAGAACCCCAAAAACTTTAACATATCAACGACCACGCAACCTTGTCAATAGATCGAGTGACTTGAGACTGAGTAACTCGCTAAAAATGTTCCGAAACGATACGATTTTATTATTATGTTATACGGAATTAAATAAACTTTTTATGACCGACTTGTGGTTCGTGGTCAGTTTGAGTGGACAACGTTGTGTGTCGCCGTCACGGAGGCTCGGTGCCTGGCTCCCTCATATTACAATCACAATTTTTTATAAAAACTAAACTCATAAAATCATTAATATTTACCTCATTCTTCTTCTTTAAAATATTGTGTGAATCCAGTTTAAAAGTAAGCTGAAACCAGACGGAGAACAAGGCAAAAGCCCAGCACACTGTGACGGGCGGACTGGTGAAGATGAATTAAATGAAATACTGGCTCACTATTGAGCTCGTAAGGAGGCTCCGAGCGTGACACACCACGCGGCCGCCCAGAGGGGTTTAAATAGGCTTAGCTACCGTCGTCGCGCCATAATAACTCTTATTTTATATATATTAATAAGTTGTACAACAGTCGATTGTTGCTCTCCCTTGTGTATGTGTTAGCCTTAAAACAGTACGCTAAACAGAAATGATTCGCAGTTGTTTGATGTGTGTTGCAGGCGGCAGGTTCGTGGTGTCTGCGAGCAACCCGGCGCTGAGCAAGCCGGCAGTGGCGGCCGGCAGCATGAAGATCGCCACCGAGGTCATCGAGGAGGTGGACGAGCAGGCCACCATCACCAGCATGGGCAAGAGGCCTGACGTCAGGTACCACAGATGTAACGTAGTTTAAGTGAAGCTGTTTGCGAGCACCTCTCATATTTAAGTAATGTACCTGTTACACTTTAATTATATGATATACGAGTACGCCGGACCAATGCTCCATTTAAATAATATTCTATGTCAAAGTCAATTCGTTTATTTCATGGAGATATTTTCAATATATTTATGATCGTCTTTCCTTTGGAATCTATCACCGTTTGGCAAAGGTGGCATAATAAAGAGGAGAAGAATCGACGAAAGAAGCTCCTCAGCACATCCTTTCAAAAATACATACAATAATAATATGAATAATAACTTAATAATGAGTACCAGTCGTTGATGACATACATGATAATATTAATAATAATATGCGAATATACATTTTAACTTGTTTTTTGCGATATTAGAGATAATTCAGTTTTTACGTCAACTCCGTACATTATCTTAGTAAAATTATCACCCTTTAATTTGTGCACACAATAGCTTCCTACGATCTTTTATGGTCTAGTTGCCATCAGCACAATCTATTTCAAGCAAAAAAAAAACATACTGTTAACACTTTAATATTACTGGGCTTAGTGTTCAGTGTTCGAATGTTTGAGTTGAGACAAGTACTTCATTCTAATTATAATTCGCCGCCACCTCTCGGACAACGGACTAGAGAAACATCGTTTTGTGTCACTCATCCTCGTGCCTGTCCTACCATAGTTGGTGGAGTCGTGCTATTTCCTCACAAAACCTATATAATATGAAATATGCTGTGATCATTCGAACACAGAGGGAAGCCCCTCAGAAACGTAAACAAACGACACTTGCTTTTATCCAAAGTAGGTGGTTCCGAGTAGTAATTACTACATCAATAATAATAATAATAGGTTTTATTATTACATCAATAACATTAAGCGGTGATAGCCGAGTGGTTAAGAATTCGGCCTCCTAGTCGGAATTTCTGGGTTCAAATCCCAGAGCACGCACTTCTGACTTTTCGGAGTTATGTGCGTTTTAAGCAGTTAAACATCACTCGCTTTACGGTGAAAGAAAACATCGTGAGGAAACCTGCATCCCGGGGAGTTTGCAAAACTCAAAGGTGTGTGAAGTCTGCCAACCCGCACTTGGCCAGCGTGGTGTACTATGGCCTTAACCTTCTCATTCAGAGAAGAGACGCGTGCTTAATAGTGGGTCGTGATGAGATGGGATGAGATGAGACGATGAATAATATATTTCGTACACCTTGTGAATATGAGGCAATGCTGGCTGAGCGTGATGGTGTGAACGTTGCGTCCCTCGAGCGGCGTTCATCAGCCAGGAACCCGCAGTCCTGACACTTGTATATGAAGTTCTCACACATTTGTGAGGTCCATCGTTCTTTGGCCAGCGTGGTGGACTACTCGGCCCAGGCGGCCTGTAGGTACCGCACACAAGGACCGAGCCCAGTAGTGGGACAGGTGTGGGGTGTAATGATGACACGTACATTCTCCTACCGACATGGTGCACTAAATTATTATTAGTAATTTGAATGAGCTACCAGCTCTCTTATTAATAGTATTGTTGTTTGTACACCGGCAGGCCGTCTGTGATGAATGTGTTCGCGGCAGGCCCCCCGCCCGCCAGCGACCCCGTCGACGTGCCCGCCAGGACGCTCCACCACAACGGCAGTTAGTTATCATGCTTATCGCTCATATTACAAATGAAACAATCACAAAACAAACATATTTAATCAGCCAAAACATGGAGTCACTAAAAAATTATTAACAGTTAACTGAGTGCGAAAGTTTATGAGGATGGATGGATGGAAGCTTGTTACTTTATTTAAGTAAAAATTACTCAATGGACAGTTATAAAACGCAGCACAGGTCGACTATGGTCGGGAGTAACAAGCTATACTCGGTACAAATTCGATTTGGAATTTTTTTTCATACAAGCTTTGTATGTATCATATAGCATCATAGCCGGAAGCCAGGCTACCGTAATCGTTAATACACACACAGCAAACAATTTATAAGCATTAGCATTATGCTGTGACTTAATTTTGTTTTGGTAAGGCATATTATTAAATAAATGTATAAAACATTTTATGACAACTTACAGACGGCCATCTGACCCCAAACTAAACGTTACCTTATAGAGCCAGATATACACGGATACGTGTCAATATATTTATACCGTAATCCGGAAAAGTCGTGAAGTACCTACCTCATGGAAATGAATAACCGGAATAACGTACGGAACAGTTGACAAGCGGTCGTCATTGTTCATCTCCAGCTATATAGGTGTCATAAGTTGACCACACGCGCGTGGAGATGACGTCACTCGTGGTCGTCGTTAGACGTGTCTCACCGACACCGACACGACTGCCAACTTAGTAAAAACCTATTTATATTATTATTTAATCCACACTAACATTATGAACAGGAAAGTTTCCTGTTTCATTATTTGTAACTGCACTGGAGCTATTTTGAAAATGAGCTTATCAATATTTACATTATAACCGTAGCGTGACATGGGCTGCTAACTGTATTTGTAACGACGAAAAACAATTTTTACGAGACAAAAAATTTATTTCGTTTTTTCTTTAAGGATGGGTGCAATTTATCGTGTTTCATTTAGTGGCAAAAAAAGTAACACCGCAAATATACATAGTAGAGTACTCAATGGGTTTGTATCAGCTTTGACTTATAACTTATACATTTAAAAAAATTATTAAAAACAAATTTATAATAATTATATGTAAGGAATAAAGTTAAGTGTCCATTGATGACAGAGGCCAGGGAGCTGTCGACATCAGCGCCGACGCAGTGGCCCCGGCCCTTGTCGGGCGAGGTCCGCCCCGGGGGAGACGCGAGCCCCGCCGCCAAGTCGCTCAGCACGCAGGTCTCGTTCCCAGGCCTCCGGCCGCGCCTCGACAGCGACGTGGGCCCTTCCCTCAGCGCCGCCGGCAGCCAGACGCTATGTTAGTATTGTATTTAATGTTCATTATTTAGGATATGCTCCGCGGTCCCGCCTAACCTCTTGTTGCTGTACAAGCAACTCCTATATACTGAGTTGCGCCTATTTCTTTGATTTCCAACGATGCTACACAAGGACGTGGTAGTCTAGGTGGTAAAGCGCGCTAATTTAGCAAAAGCCTGTTCCCTCTTCATATAAAGACATTTACATTGTAATCGAACGGGGGTACGGACGCGGGTAGCTTATTCCAGTTAAAAATAATAATGTATTTTTTATATCTTTATAAATTTGTTTTCATGTGTAATTTATAAATCTTTATTTTTCTGAGGTAAAAGTAATAAGTCTGAGAGTAGATATCTTTTCAGATAATGAAATGGCGGGAATAAAATTTGCATTTACTGGTAGGTGATGGTGCGAGCGCTTCATGTGGGTGTCGGTGGGCCCCACTGACACGTCGCCAAGTGTTGTGTACTACTGAGCTATGTAGTTTATCACTTCATTATATAGCGTGTAGTTGTTTTTGTGTTTGTCTGTGTGTGTGTAGTGTGTGTGTAGTGTTGTTGATGATTTTAAATGTAAATACAGTTTAGAAGTGATGAGTAACAATGTTTTCCGTGATTCATTACTTGGCATTAACAAGATACACGTCCTCCTGAGCGCACGAGCGCTGCACCAGCCAACTAATGACCTTACTAAAACTGTATCTATCAACCACTGAGATTCTCATCATCATTGGCGGATTTACACGTTTTCAAGGTAGGAGCTGGTAAGTTTATGTCGCCCTTACGCTGCAAGGGTAAGTAAGAAGGAAAAGTCAGCTGAAGAAAAATTTGCAGTTAATTTATGTTAGTTTGTATAAGGTAGCAAAATAAAGTCCGCGTATTGGCCGCCTTGCGCTTAGCCTTCTTAAATCCGCCACTGTCCATTAAAACATATTACGCAGGATTCTAAAAGACATTTTGGACTGTCCAAGAATCCTTTCAGCTACATGGACCATTACTGACCACGGATTTCTCCTGTTATTGAGGGGGCTTAGAGCATACTCGTCCACGCTGCTCCAATGCCAAAATGATGTAAATGATGTTTTCAGTGGATGAAGTAGACGGTGTCGACGACGTGGATGACTTCGACCGCCTCCGCAGCATCCGCGAGCAGCACCGGCGGGAGAAGTACCTGCAGAAGCTGATGGCCCGCTCCGTGAGCGCGCAGCAGGTGATGTCTTACACTCCTGTGCTCCGGGCAGGGTGGTACACATAATATGACGAATATTTTGTTTTCGGGTTAATATGTATACTAGTATTTTTCACGTGATCCGGACACAAGGATGGTAGTGCGAGGTTTAAGTATCATGTATGACTTTATAAAATGAATTGACAGTATCATATTGTAAGTGTATTAAAATAATATTTATATTTAAATACTTAAAAACACAAACCTTCATTATTAAGCCTTAATAGATACGAACAATCACAAAAATAAATGTATAGTTAAATAGTCATTAATGTTGAGTTGAGTTCCCTTGTCTGTCATAAAAAGGCATGGTCATCAGATCGGAAGGTTTATGCAAAATCTCAACTCCATCGTGTAAGAAGAAGTGGCCTAATTAAGCTTGAAAGATTTGACTCGAACACTTAACAAACAAATGTACAACATGAACGAGTTTAATACCATAATTTTGAGGTTAAAAGTAACTGAATGCCAATAATTGGCGAACAGAAAATGATGTGAAAATTAGGTTGACGAACATTAATGAAGTTGGTAATTTTATTTACAGCAAACTGGAAGTGGAGAGCTCATCGATAATGAATTGCTGCTAGAAGATCTTCTACTACAATCTCAAGTCACCAAGAAACAAGAAGAGAATGTACCAAAAGACGATACAACTTGACACAGCCTTATATTCCGTTGGGACTAGCGAGACAGTGGTCCCGGTGCCGACTTCAGTATTATCTGTTGTGATACTTTTACACGTTGCTTGTTTATTGGCAAAGTAAAGCTTAGTAAAGTTATATTTTCCCAGAATGTAAAATAAAATATTGTAAATATTGACCATTGTGCTATTAAATAATTTCAGACTAAAATAGTTGTTTTATTTTTATACACCTACCTTGTTAGGGAATTGTTGCGACAAGTCTAGTTATTTGGGTTACTATAGTCCATACCGTGTCTCAGAAGGTTATTCCTTTTCCCAACAACCGGTATCTATACCATATCCGTTGGTATGCCTGCCTAGGGGCCTATGCTACTATTAGCTACTCGTAGCGAGGTGGCAACACCCCAGACATTTACCGACAATAAGACGCAAAACATTTCATAGACGAAAATCTTTCCCGAACCTCTTTGTAATGCATGACGGTGGATCCACTACTAATTATGGATTAAATTCATAATTCATTTATTTTTTGCAAGATACAAAAGATATTTTAACGTAGGATTTGTGGGTCTCTTATCTAAACTCATATGAGCGGAATGCAAATTTGAGCACAAGTAATCATGCACTCAAGAATTCACTTCATTAAATACATAATGATGTCACCAATTAAAATAATAATAATGTCAAATATCCGATGTTCGTATAATGGTTTTTAAGTCGCGTTTGAAATGGTGTCAAAACCACGAAGAACAAATCAAAATGGACATTCTAGCTTCACATCACTCTAAAAATGATTTTCGGGGCTTCTGGAAAGCAACCAATAGGTTGAATAGGCGGCCTGCTCTTCCTGTGAGTGTCAATGGCGTGTGCGAGCCTCACGAGATTTCCAATCTGTTTATGGAACACTTCTTTGTAAAGTCACCGCGGGGGCCTTCTATATCGATGATTAATGCTGAGGCCAACAGGGCCATGGGGATTCAGTTTAAACCGAAGGAAGTGGCTCATTATATCCAACGTATGACAAGAGGTAAATCCCCAGGTCACGATGGCCTCAGCATTGAACATCTACAATACGCAGGGCCACATCTACCCAGAGTGCTGGCTATGATATATAATTTAAGTTTGAGTCATAGTTTTATGCCTGCCGAGATGATTCGTACGATAGTTGTGCCTATAGTAAAAAATAAAACTGGTGATATGTCTGATAAGGCCAACTATAGGCCCATATCATTGGCAACGGTCATCTCGAAGGTGTTTGACGGCATGCTTAACACTCATCTGAATAAGTATATTATCCCGCACGATAATCAATTTGGTTTCCGTACCGGATTGTCCACTGAAAGTGCTATTCTGAGTCTTAAGCATGCCATCACATATTATTCCAGGCGTAAGACTAATATATATGCCTGCTTTCTAGACCTTTCAAGGGCATTTGACCTGGTTTCTTACGACATATTATGGAGTAAAATGGAGAAAGTTCATATACCACCTGAACTTATCAATATTTTTAAATATTGGTATAGAAATCAGGTCAATAATGTTCGTTGGGCAGGCGTCCTATCGCGACCGTGCGGGTTGGAGTGCGGGGTGAGGCAAGGGGGGTTGACTTCACCGACACTCTTCAGCCTGTACGTGAACGAATTGCTTGGCGAGCTCAGCAGCACCAGGGTCGGCTGCTACATAGACGGGGTTTGTGTAAACAACCTCAGTTATGCAGACGACATGGTGCTGCTGAGTGCGTCAATATGCGGCCTCAGAAGGCTACTCGCCATATGCGAGGATTATGTGGGGA
>DWJZ01002207.1:0-20144 GCA_018249125.1 Asbolis capucinus
GCGGCGAGCTGCAGGTGCCGGGCGGCTCGCTGCCCGACCTCACCTCCGTGCACTACCCGCCGCCGCACTACCTGCCACACCGGACCTCACCCGACTACCGCCACACCAGATACGTACGTTGATCACACACACAGCAAACACGCATCTTCGTGTACACGTTCAACGCATACTCAGAAATATACGCACACTCATAAACATGTTCACGCAATTGACACGTATACCCACAGTCATTCATGTACGCTAAGACACACATAAAAAAGATTTCGCTGGATATACTATTTAGTAAGTCAATTTTGTTAGGGCTTGTAATATAGCTTTACAGACAGATTATACCAATAATAATATCAATAATAAAAAAGTGAATAGTAATATTATTGTAATCCGTACGTGTAGTCTTCAGTCAAGCAGTTGACTTCAGTTGCCTGGTTTGGACGTGAGATTGAAGTTAGTATTACATGTATCTCAGATTTATTTGTAGAAATTAATGTCCTCTTATAAAACTGTAGTACGTAACTTTGCTCTATTGTCAATAAATTACACGTATACTCGATTTAAGATTTTTTTTCTACCCATTGAGTTACGTTCTCGAATTTTTATACGGTTCCCTAACGTTTGTGGAAATATTTTATAAACTATGTTCATCAGGGATAACGTAGGATTCTTATGATACAATTTTTTTTAATCGACCTAGTAGTTTTGAAGTCCACAAACAAACAAACAGTCAAATCCTTTCTCTTTACAGTATTAGCATACCCTACTATTTATAAAAAATAAAAAAACATGTTTGAAATTAAGATAATGATACCACATCGCTGCTGGCAGGATTGTGGTCAAGCACTAATTTATTTGAAATGAATATTGAATATGGAAAAAAAAAAACAATAAAGACGACGGATATATATTATGTTGAAATGTAATGTACCCTCTGTCCCCCCAGAGTCCTCACTCGGGCGCGGTATCGCCGGGCGGAGGCAGCGTGTCCCCGGCGACGGGAGGACTGTCCCCCGCATCGGGCTCCCCTGTCGGCGCCACGGTGCCCCATCACTCTATGCACCATCAACATGACCGCCCTCCTCTATATGATACGCAGGTGAGATATAAATAAATATCTTTGTACAACTTACACACAGCCATCTGTCTCCAAATTAAGCGTCAGCTTGTACTATGGTGATTAGACAAATGATAAACATACATATATATTTTTAAATACATACTCATATAGATATTTACACCCAGACGCAGAAGAAACATTCCTGCTCATCACAGCAAAGTTTGAGCTGGGTGGGAATCGAACCCACGACCTTCGGTGTAGCAATCCGGTTCAAAAACCACTAGACCAGCCGGCCTGTGATATTGATATAGAAATTGTATTGCTTTTTTTTATCAATATGGCACCTCAGCGCATTTCGGCGAAGATTCTACTTCACGAACACCTTCATAATGTTTTAGGATCTGGTTATATTTAAGACGGAAATTTTAGACTTCAAGAAATCAAAGAAATCATGAATGAATCTAGTTATCAAGTTACCACTTCAATTTTCGTGTAGTTTCTCAATAATCCTAAAATTTCAAATAATACAAAACTTACTGGATGTTAATGCACTCGCCAATTCGGTTTTCGAACCAGGAAGAATAATAATTATCGCAAGAATAAGAACGCAGGTTGCGGTTTTGATATAAATGTGATTATTAGTTCATATAAGTTAAATATATAGTTTTGACATACATATAATGTAATCTCATAAAAAAATGTTCGGTTATTATTATTGCTCAACATATAATTCGTTTTTGTTCAATAAGAATGATTGTTAAATTGCAATGATTGATGTTACTCTTCTGAATTTTGATCATTTATTTTATTTTATTTTAAATTTAATTATAATAGTAAAATATGTCCCATGGATGCGTTAATTAGCATAGTTCAACATAGTTTAACATGGTCGCAGAGATGTTATCGGGTTGCATAATGTTACTCCACATGAAATTGCTACGGTGTGGGTTTTTTTAACATTGTATATAATCCCACCTGATGTTATGTGGATGTAGCTTTCTATGTAATGGCAGGTGAGTTATATGAACCGACTGTGACCTAGAAGTTTGTTTCGCGTATCCCTTTCTGATCTACCAAACACCTCATTTGTGAGCTGTCATACTTATATATATATAACAACAATGCATGGTGACAATTATATGAAAGTTGCCATGAATTCTTAGCAATCTGTTTAAATCGCGGCTAGATGTAAATTTTTTTGTTGTTGCCTCCTGGTGGTAAGTACCACATTAATCTTCAGTCAAACATTAAAAGAAAGAAAAACATCGACAAACAAAATACAGAGTTTGCAGTCGAAACTCGTAAAATTATATTAATTGGTGGAGCAATTCGCAATGGAGCAGCGTGGTGGAGTATGCTCTAGGCCTTCTCAGTATGACGAGAAATCTGAGATCAGTAGTGGACCATCGATGGGTTAAAGCCAATGTCCTTCAAAATAGCCTTGGCGTTTCGTTTACTTAAATGAATTCTTAGAAATGAAATTATATACAGACTCTTTACTAAGGGCCGATTTAAGTAACCATTCATTAATTTGAGAGCGTCAGTTAACCTCGTTCATTAGGAGGTTATGTGGGTCACTTGACTCAGTGATTGTATTACATCCAATCTTCTTATTCGTTTATACGGAACATGATATCAAAACATATTTATAAATTAGCACTATTAATATTATCGTTTGAATTTCATCTCATAGAATTAAACTTTATTATTTACACAACTTCTACCTTGTGCACCCTATTGTGAATAAAAAAATTAAGTTTTAAAAATTTAATAAGAAAAAAGTTAAAAATAAAATACTGGCGATTGAGGAAGCAGGCATTTCTCAACATTGAACAAAATATTATCGTTCGTCGAAAAATGTAACATATTACTATAACAGACGAAAAGGGAACGGACGTACTGAACGTTGTTGGGATTATTAGAAAAAAAAAACAAATAGTTTTTTGTTATTCATGACTTTCTTAGTTGTGAAAAATGACAATAAGATATATTTCTACAATACAATCTATATTTGAGTCAGAATATGAACGAATTTGCTACTAATTCTCCTGTATATATTTTTGTATGTTTGATTGTTAACAAAGCAACAGCAACTAGTTGCAGTTAGGTGTTTAACGTTGTTGTTATATTTTTGTTGTTTATTTGCTTTCAACACAAATCATTTTATTTTTTGTTTATTTCAGAATCACTTATCTGTACCAAACACAAATAATTATCTCCATCATAATAAGGTTCGTTTTCTTTTATAACCTCCTGATAATATTTTTTCAATTCATCCATTTTGCAGGCGTTTGCTTATGCTTAAAGTGTATTTCGAAAGAAATGACATTCGAAAAGATTTTGCTGTAATATAACACTTATTTCACATTGTCTCTCATGTTACCTTTGATGGTCATTCTTCGGGATTGTTATTGAAGCTTAAGCTACAGATGATGATAGCATGTGTCCCCTCATACATCACCTTATGAATTTATTACAAGTTGCCAACTTTAAGCAACTTTTTGCTTATTTTGTAATCATTGCACTTTTTTTCTATAATTATTGTATGGGATCTACGATACGTGTAATATATTTTAAATCATTGCCATAACTTAAGCCATTATACTAGGTTATTTATATATTTATTTTTCACTAAATATCTTTATGTCATGTATCTCTTTATTGACAAACGGGTCTAGTTGGATCCACATTCACTAGTAGTAGGGAAAAACATTTCAATCATTTTACTTCTAACACTAACACAGTCAACGTTTTATTAATATTTTTTTTGTAAATGCACAATTTGTTTTACTAATTATTTATATTTCGTAACCCGAATGTTCTGAGAGTAACAAAAGATATGTAGTAATTCACGTATTTGTGTAACGAAATATAAAATGTGATATTTTTGTTACGTTCAGAATATTTAAATTATAAAATCGTTCAAGAAACATGCAGGAACTTGTTTTGGGAAAACAGTTTTGTTGCATAATTTGATATCAGAAAAGGTTTGCATGACTTTTTGTATATAAGAGCCATGCTGTTTACTAATCAGTCACGACTACGTCCATAACGATCGAAAAGCTTACATTCGTTCCATAATATTTGCATGAACTACGCTGGCTGTACTGGTAATGTAACCGAGGAGAATTTGTTTTTGACTTTGATCTAACATCGATTGCAATTACGCCTTCACGCTACTATCGCTCTTACGGCATTGGCAATTGGGTTTCGTTTTGTTTTTCAGCTGTTGATTTTTATTATTTTGGCTGGTTCCAGAACATGTCTCCATTAGAACACGGTTGGATCGCGTCCGGCTACCAATCGCACTGTAGTCCGCCCTCGCAATATTCCTCGACATCGAATATCAATATACCTTCACCTACTGTGAGTTTTATTTTTATTTTTCTTTCCCAGTGGGATTTTATTTAATATCGTTGTTAATTTATTCCTATTTTATTATTATGAAGCATTTATTTGTCTAAACTTTACATGATTTTGTTTTCGTAATTTTTGCAGCTGTTAAGAAACTCGTTCGCCTAAAAAATCAACTGTTCAATTATTTTATATAAGAAGTTCTTATAATGAAATGTTAACTTTAGATTTATCAAGTATTTTATAAACCAAAAAATCAAGATTAACATAAGACGTTATAATACAATATCGTGGCCAAAAAGTATTAGTTACAAAAAAAATGTTTTTTGTCACTTTAAACGCTGAGAAACTTTCGGTACAGGATATATTTTCACTCGTAGAACGAAACGAAAGCCAGATAAACATATAGGCCCCCACTAAGGGGTTTTCTTATATAATAAGGATACATATATTATTGTAATACTTCAACTTACATTTCGTGTCATCTGACTTTTATTAAGTGAGCTCGATGTTCCTATAATGAAATAAATAATTTGACTTTGACTTTATAAAATGCGTAATTTCCTTTCAGATGGTGCAAAGTCCGGGTAGTCCTGCGGAATCGCCGCAGACCGACTACAATAATCTGCACCAAGCACTGTTACAACCCTTCGAACAAATCACAATGGTAAGAATTATTTTATTAAATAATCATAATTTTCTCTGAATGTTATGGTAATTTCCCCTATTGCGTAAATAAGGAGTGGCAGAAATACATAATGTTAATTAACTATTAATGAACAATAAAAGCTGCTGTGAAGTAGTGCAAGGAATTAACATATTGTTGTCACCTGTAAACCTTGATCATGTTTCGATAGTATTGGAGTTTACTTCGATATTTAATTGAATGTGTTATGAAGTTATACATTTTCAATTGCTGTTTTCGAATATGTGTATACCTTTAATGATTAAATTACAAATTAATTATACAATTTGATGCGTACAAACACAGTACATTAAGTCAATATAATTATCACTTCAGAACACGGTTCTGAAGATAAATGCTATAAAAACATATTTACAAATATAAAAACTACTCACAAATCGGATTTAAATACATACACCTGTACCCGTTTAATTGGTGTTATCAAATTAATATGGTAATTTAGTTAAATTTTATTGTACTTATCAGGCATATAAATGTATGTGAAAATGGATATCATTATAATGCGAATGGAAACTGTTTACCTAAGCTACAATAACAACAACCTTAAGATGTTTAAATAAATAAAATTTAAAATAAACTATAAATGGACGGTTCAATAATTACAAGACGAATAAAATAAATAGAAAAAGGACTCATTAAGACAAATGTAAGGAGCCCAAACACGACGGGTCTACTAGTAGCCATCCTAGAATTCCCCTTTTCACCTGCCAGTTCCTTCATCAGATTAGCTCGGTGGTATCATATTATTGTAATGTCATCAGAGTCACATATAAATGCCAAGTTCCATGCAGATACAATAATTAAAACATGGTGAAATTTAAGCTTATTAGAACATATAAAGCGTATAATAAAATATCTCTAGTTTCTAATAAGCATTATAAATGTAAGTAACAGTCGTGTTATATGCACTTATAATATTGTTTATAAGGATTTCTAACATTTCTATGCTTCGATGGAGTAGCAAGGAGTTGTGAGTAATAACAGTAATACACAATATGTTATTAGATGTTATGTTATGCATCAAGTTGAGATTTTTGTGGGAGTTTATGTTTTCTCATATCGGTTAAAACATTCCTAAATGTCTTTCAAATGTAAAAAGTAATAATGAAATGAAATGTAAAATATATATCTCTAATTATTTATATTGTCTATTGTATATGTATTAATTGTAATCGATGGATGTATTGAAAAAAAAACCTGTACTATTGTGATTATTTTTTAAAATTATTAACAGAATTATTTAAGACTAACCTGTTTAGCTTGAAGAATTTTGAGTTAGTTCTACTTTGAAGTATTGGACGGAGGTTACTTAATATTCAGTGTTTTTTTTATTTGAATCAGATTACAAATAAGACAATTAATAAATTGTCTTAATAAAAAGTAATCAGATTTAAAAAAATACGGACATATTTGTCAGCTTTAATTTTACAGTATTTTTCTTAGTCGGATAACTTTAAATGAAGTTACGATGGTTACTGATTAGTAAAATAAAAAGCTGAGCGAATTAATATTTGACTAAAAAGGCACTGTCAATACCTTTTTTTATTACGTCACATCTACACAAGTATAAAAATAGAACATGTATCTATAACTGGTCACTCTGAGATAATTATTATGTACATAATTAAACTAGGAATTTGAAGCAATAAAAATTCAAAGTTTTTTTTTTATCCGTTTGTCTCGCAAAAATCTCAACTTACAACCAAAATGTAAACGCTTTGAATATACCTAATGTTAGAACGTTGTTAGGGAAATAATAATCGCGGATTTTGGCAATGAATAAAAAAATAGTGTACATCGCTAGCATTCACAGTTGAGATGAGAGTAAATCACTTGACAGCAAGTAACTCACTTGATTTAAGCACATAATGAGGTTAAAATAAAGCACATTATAGAGTCATTATATAGCTACTATAATAACATATTATATAAACGGAGACAAATATGGGTAGCGAAGAAGCTTTGATGATTTAAATCATTTTGCTGTTGTTAAACAGTCCTATCTGCCTTGTTTGTCTCCAATATAACTGTGCTATGGGCTGCAGCAATGAGGTTACTATTTTTTTATTAAACTCAAATAATTATATGTAAATTAAATAATAATAATCAAATTTTATTCTAAATACCTAGTTCTGTTTGAAGATGTAACTACGTATAGAAGTTTAATAAGATGATTATACATATATAAAAAACCGAGTTTTGATTTCCAGTGTATTGACCCGTAATCCACGCTCACTGTTGTAAATTTAAAAATTGTAGATTTGACTGTCAAGACATTCAAAATTACCTTATAAAAATTCCCGTGTAATTTACATGAACATAAAATAGTAACCTTTTGGCTGAGTCGCGAGGTACACACGCGCACAGAGTAAAGTACCTAACGTTGCTGGGTGTGTTACTCTGTGTGCGGACGGTACATAAACGTGTGTAACGTTGGTGGATGTTGGTGAAGGACTGGGCGCAGTTGGTGCAGAGTCTCGTGGAGTCTGGCTGGACCGCGCACGTGCAAGTCGCGGAAAATGTACGACACCACACATACACACACAAACCTCGTAACCTCGTAGACCGATTTGTTACATTTTTATACGTGATTTATTTTTTTGGATCCACGTTTGTTAGTGATCTGCAGATATAGTAGCAGTTAGATGGCAGGTACTGTCGAACGTAAAGTCGTGTTCTTTCGCTACCCGTCAGGAATCATAGTGATTATTAGGTATATTTTATATTGTATATCTTATAGTTGAATTCCATCAGTTTCGGATTTCTTTTAAGTACTTTGAGTATATTTATACTGATTGAAGAACATGTATATAGTTTATGATTTTATTTTACTTCTATCATGGAATTTAAATAATGTATAGTAGGGTTAGTATTTCTGCCTTTATAATTTATTGACATATTTAGATTGTATAATACCTAATTTGACATAAAACTTTTACTTTTGTGATGATAGAACATTTTCAACCAGTTTAATTTATATATAGATAGAGACATAGACACAGGAATTAACAAATGTGGAACCAATCGTATATATTGTACAGGCACCTTCGTCTTCCGAGAACGTTTTCTTTCCTAATTATTGCTATGAGGCTCTATTTATACGCACATTACTGGGAAATGAACAGAAAAATCTTTAAACTTCCTTAAACACCCACATAGAAAAAACTAAATAAAAATTTACGAAATTTAATAATATGTCCATAAAAAAGTGGGAAATATATTATATTATAAATATAGTATAAGTAACGTCACAAGTCTTGAGCACAGATGAACAATAGCAATGAAATGTACACTTTCGGTGCGTACTAAATAGTCGACGAATGTCACAACGAACCAATTACTTGAACCACACGAGTGACACAAATCCGACCGATGAAGGCTGTCCTCACGACTTGCGTTCGCTATTCTTAAATTTATTATGTTCATTTCTCTACACAAACACAAGGTTGAAATAGTACTATGACAAAGCTTATCAAAAGTGAACTTTTAAATAAAAAAAAACGGTTCCACTTTATTTGATAATATAGGTAAATAGTACTGTTTTTCCTGATTCAAATCACCAGTTTTAATTTATGCATAGTAGCTTGTATATTTCATACATAAAGGCTATACAGCATGATCAATATAATATTAAATTATTTTGCCATGAGTTAAAAATTCTAATGTTGCCAAATATTTCGATTTTGTTGTATTTTTAAACTTGAATAGTCATTCTTGTAGAAACAATACCACTTATACAATAAAATCTTATACACACTGTCACAATCTTTCGCATGTTAAGTTTTGATTTAGGTAAAAATGTATAATATAGAGCATGGTATATTTGTTTTTCAGATATTCACCGCAATATTGTATTTTAGGTCTTGAAACGAATGTATTACCGAGCATTTATTATTTAAAAAAATACCTCACCGTTCACCGATTTATAATTTATATTAATAAGTTTAATTCCTGCTTACTTATTTATAGTTTTATATAATGCTTTTTTTTATGATAAGTGCGATCGATACGATTTATTTTCGTAGATGTGCCGTCCTGTGATAAGGTTTAGTGTTTTTTTTCCCTTGTTTTGTGCTTGTTGTCGATCGTTGTTAGCGTGCAGTACGCTATAGTGATCGTTTGTTGTACGTTCACAGTTGGACGCGCCCACGTCGAGTTATAACACAACATATATGAACCACAATTCCCCACACTCGCCGCAAACGACGAACTCACCGCACACATATTCGCAGGTAATATGTCCATGTGCTTGAAATTCAAAATTCATTTCTGCATGTAACATTTGGTATACACTTGTAAATGTTACTTTTTTTAGCATTCCACCGTTTTGTAAACGTACTTCGTTGAGGGGAATTCCGACAGCTCTAATTTTAAGTTATGTGCGTATTTCTATTACGCATAACTTACTCTTAACAGAATCATCACTTACTTCGGTGAAGCAAAATATCAAATAAAAAACTGCACCACAAAGCTCTCAAAGGTTTGTGAACTGTATCAATCTTGGCCAACGTGGAGACTTAAACCTTGAAAGTAAACCTGGGCCCAAAGGTGGAACAGTTTATTGCAATGATTTGTGATAATGACATCACAGAATGTACAGTTCTCGTTGATCTGAAAATCGAGGATTAGTTAAATTGTTTCTAATCAAATTGATTGGAGACAAGACCAATCCTTAGTGGTAAGAAAAAATGACAATGTTAAGCCATAATTGATCATTGTTTATTTATTTTAAATTAAATTGCGATATATTTCTACTAAATATCATTATCAAAATAAAATCGTTTATTAACATAAGTTTCTGGGATGTCTATTATAAGTTAAAAAAACAGTATCTACCTATTTTACAAGTGTTTTTGTAAGTAAGCTTCATTATCGCCTCGTGTCTATTTTCAGTCGGCGGTAGGAGGTCACGGCAGCGTGGGCAACATGGGCAGCATGTCAGGGGTGGGGGTGGGCATGGGCGTGGGCGTGGGGTGCGAGAGACGCGCGCGGGACCCGGTAGCAGGTGGGGGGTTTGCACTGCAGCCGCTCGCGTCCCCCCCGCAGCCGCCCACCCCCGCCACGCCTGCCAGTATACCCGATATCATACTCACTGGTATGTAAATTATATTATTAACTTAGAATATATTTTATAATAATATAAAAAAAAATGTATTTTATCTTCAAAGCATTATTTAAAAAATTATTAATTATCTGCATTCAACTGCACACAACTTAATGCCAAAATTTATACTCTTCTGACCAAATAATATTCGTAGAAAGGGGTATACATTATTTAGTAGTGAGTACTTAACATAATGATATTATAGTAATAGATGTTACTTTCATACAATAGAACTTAAATTTTTGATTAGTTTTCAGACGCCATCTTGTCATTCTAACATCAAACGTCCTACTATTGTTCCCGAGACACGTTCCCATGACAATTTAAAAGAAATACATATTTAATAATTGTTATATGATGTAATATTTCATGAAATTGAAGTATTTTGTATTTGTATATTGTGTATTGTTCATCCGTTTTATTATTTAGATTTGTGGTTTTTACTCAATTTAAGTTTTTTTTTGTCACATAAAACCCGAATCCTGTCAGCGACAGCCATTAACAGACTAGATGTTAAGTGTATCAGTTACTGAAAATCGAAAGCGATTTTCGATCGCTCATGTCGTATCTATAATTATATCGTATAAATATAAAGATAAAGTCAAGACGGATCATGTTACAGATTACTCGGGGGAGCTGGACGCGGGTATATTCGGCGGGGAGGAAGCTCAGCTGCGCGCGGGGCTTGACCTGGACGAGCTGACGCTGCTGGAGGAGCCGAGCGCGCTGCTGCCGGACTCGGCCGTAGAGCACGAGTTCCGGCTCGACCGGCTCGACGACCGCATTTAGGGCCGCTAGACGGTAATACCACGCCCACCGGGGTACTCAACGTGCTGCCCGCAAGACGGTTACCGCGCGACAACGCCCACCGGGGTACTCAACCTGCGGCTCGCTTGTTAGTTGTAGGGCTGCCCTGCTAGACGGTAACCGCGCGCGACAACGCCCACCAGGAGTACTCAACCTGCGTACCGCTAGACGGTAACTGCGCGAACACGCGCACCAGAGTACTCAACCTGCGGCTCGCTTGTTATTAGTAGAAGCGGGCCTGCAACGACAATGTTGTAAACGATAGATTTTGTTTGTGATGACAATGTGATATAAAAAAAATTAGACAATGTCATGTAGTCATCGCAGGTGAACGTACTTTTTTAAAAGTTTGCTTATAACACTTAAAGGGAAACGAGAAGTTAAAATTGCCCTGAAATGTTTTAGTTTCATGTCTGTCGATTCGTAAGTGTTCATTTGGAAAGTTCAAAAAGGCCAATTAGGCTCTGTAGCCGCAGATTGAGTATCACTGGCTTAAGGTGCGATTTCGCAAAAGTCTCGAATGACAGTCAGCGGTCGCATTGAGAGCGACCGCACACAGCATTACTTTGTAATATAAATTTGCAGGACATCTACACTGTTGTGTTGGAATTGGTCATACAAATCAATAATGTGGAGTAATGTTATCTTCTTTTACGATGAGTATAATTGTCATATGCGTTCTGCGGAATCGCATCTTATGAACAACGTACAGAGAGAAAAGGAGACAAATGCGTAATCGTATCGTTGTCACCAATGAGTGAGTGAGGACACGATATATACGTAATAAACATTAAAGAGTGGCGTCTAAGTATTATAACGCTGCTTTGTGGTATAACCACAACGGTGTTTAAATAAGCACGGGCAGTTTGTTCTTAGTATTCATTTTGAATGATGAACAATGTCTTATGCAACTTGCATTATGACGTCATGGGCCACGCGGAACAGAGAAGGGGACCAGAGAACATCAAAGAAGGGTTGCAGTCGAGTAGTATTTAGAAACATAGTATTATTGAAGGGAATTGGGAGAAAACTCAACCTTAAAATGCAAAGACATCGAAATAACTGCGTTGTACAGTGTAACGTTCACGTCACGATGCAGTAATGTTGCGTTGTGCAATGTAACGTTCACGTCACGATGCAGTAACTGTGCGTTGCGCAGTGTAACGTTCACGTCACGATGCAGTAATGTTGCGTTGTGCAGTGTAACGTTCACGTCACGATGCATCGCAATAACTACTCGCTATGAGCTCGTTATGGAACTGCAGTTTAATGTTTGAATATTTTTATATTTGACCCAACCAAGCTCAAAGCCAATTTATTTTTCAGTATGATTAAATACATTATAAACTTATAGTGTATAACTTGGTAAAGTATGCCACAATGAGTGTGACAATTAATCAAACTTATTAAATATTTTATGTTATTAGATTTTTTCTAAACATTTGTATACACTTTACTCTCTGTACGTTGTCTTTATTGATGTGATGTGATCGTGCGACGGAACGAGGAACGGTTGCCATGCTTTGTTTTGGAAAACAAACTTTGGTATATAAAGAGACATTGGAATATCGGTAAAAACTATTTGACTAAAAAATTTGACGAACCAATTGACACATTTCCAAAACGAATTGAGACAGTATTTGATGAACTAGTTGAGACGATTATAAAATTCGTTTCGTCAGTATTTGATGATCCAAAACGAATTGTGATAGTATATATTGAATAAATTAATTGATTCAATTCTATAAGTTGGCGAGACAGTATTTGATAACCGAATGGAGACAGTATTCGATGAACCAATTGAAGCCTAATCCAGTTACCGACCAACATTACACTTGAAGTTACGTAAGTTAAGTAACATATCTACAGATAATTATTGAAAATAGTTTATAGATAAAAGGTCAATTAGCGATTGCACAGCAACCGTTCTGTCGTTTGTCTGCTTATAATATAAAAAGAAACCGTTCCCCCGGCGGGCGCGACTCCCTATACTTCATGACAATTCGTATCGTTTCAAGTCTGAGTTAGTGAATATAGGACTCGGTGTAGCGACTCGTCACATTCCCAGCCTACGATCTGAACGTTGTCCGATAGCCTCTAATAGTGCGAGTGTTCATTGTGGTTTTAAAAATGTTTTACTCATGTTTTTAATTCGAGAGGGTTAGGTATGTTGTAGATTTTAGATTTTTTTTAACAAACAACGGTGATCGATCGGTCTATCGATATGTGTACAGCGTTAAGTCATCGTTTCGTAAGTATTGTGAATATGTACTGGAATATCATTAGATTTTACTTCGAATTTAATGCGGAATTTTTTCATATAATATCTACGTGGGGCCTTTCGGCCGGTCTGTAAATAGAAGGTGTTCACTTCACGAGATTGCATTTATATAGCTAATGTTGCATGCTATAACGGCCACGGCGTATTTTTTACGATTTATTACACTATTTTTTTATTATAACAAATTACACCCCTTTATATTTATCTTAGTGTTAATGTCGTCATTCAACGATTGCTCAAGCGTTGACTGAAGTTCACCCGATGACGATATTGATGATGATGCGATGATGATATGATGATGACTTCTTACCATCACCGTTACACACGCTCGACCAATACTAAACTTGTTCTAGCACGTTATTATAGCATGATTACATTGTGCCCGAATTCCCTAAAGGTCAATTTTCACTTAAAGAATAGTGCGGCATAGCGGCTTTTCGCTAAAAATACTATGAGCATTTTGAACCTTATTTAATATGATAAATAATAATTTCACGTCATTTTATCCTAATTATTACATTTTCTATTTTTTTTGTACGATAATAATAATTTTATTATGAAAATGTATATACCAAAATTGGGTTATGTGAAAAGTAGACTACAGTTTTAAATAAAAGAACATTTGAATTCTGTATGCATATTCAAATGGCAATAAGTCTAAGGCAGCCACGCTGCCAATATTATATTTTTATTTGTACATGAGGTTCAAAATCGGTAATGTTTTAGGACCTAAAATAAAGCAACGCAAAACAACACTACTCTTTCAGTGGGTGATGACCTTAAAGTATATGTTATCTTTAGGTAACCATTGTAAATAGGACAGAAATTGTTATTGAAATTTTTAAATAAGCTTTTGTCGCAAACATATCTATGTATGTGGTACGTCAGTACGCGTGGTTGCGAAGCTCTTTCAGTGGACGTCAATTTTGTATGTGGTAGGTAGTTCGTTTGTTATATTTGACAATATATTGATTATTTCATTGTTCTCTGTTCGAGAAACGGCGAATATGCATTTTCACTGTAGTAGGACTACATCTGATAGGGAACTTTAAGTAGTTATAGTTTGGAAATATTTAGCTTTTAATGCTCACTGTACTCGCAATGTTCGATTGGATGTTTCACAATATTTCTACTTATTTCATGTTTCAAACGTGTTTCGTGTCCAATCAAGTACATAAATGGAATAATATGTATAAATTATAATGTGATAAGATTACTGTAATGTATATTATTTTTATATGACCATTATTCAGTTAAAAATTAAATTGCGCCATATTTATTCTTTTCTGCAATTGCAATTTGTATAAATTATAATTAGATTTTATTAAGTTTTAGCTGCGAGTTGTGGGTACAGTGATTTATAATTAGATATGTGTTTTTTGTTTTGTTAATGCTCATTTTATTGTTTTAAGAGTCTAGTCATCAAGTTATGAGTTTCAAACGAAATAGTTTCAGCACCTTCTAAAAATTTATTGAATTAAATGATTTTTGAAATTTATTATCATTTCAATGCATTGAATATTGTAGAAAGGCTCAGTGATAAACAGTTCTGTATGTCGGTTGTGTTATTTGTAATACGTTAATAAAACTTTTATAAATCTACTTTTGAACGGTATTAATTTAGTGTGTATTGATGGAAAGCGAGTTTGTAACAGCCTTATCACTTAGGGGATTCGCGAGCAAATTGAAAGGGAGCAAGTGAGACAAAAATCGCGACCCACACATTATACCTTTTATTTTACTTTGGCGCAAATTTAATTCGTTTATACACACTTGTTTCGACTTAAATTCGCTCGTAAATCGCTAGTGATAGGCGTGAGACAATCGAAAAGTACATAGGTGATGTATTCGTTAAAAGTAGACGTATAAATACTTCTACAGGGTAGGATCATCTACTCATAAATCCATTTAAAGTAATTGCGATGGAATGTATATGTAGGCACTGTTTGAATACTATCGAGTATGTGATAGATAAGTTGGATTCTTGGGAACACTAATTTAAGTGCGACCACCATTTGTATTTACATCCGCCAGTCGTGTACGTCCGCGCATGACAATCCTATTATTGTTAATGTTTTAAAATCAATTTTATATTTCACTTTCGAGGGTATGTACTGTATGACAGAGGATATGATAGGATATACTGTATAAATAATTACCAGGTACGGTTATTGTGATAAAGGAAATAAGCACAAGATAAATAGGGAAGCCTAATTCAAATGTATATGTAAGTCTTCTTTTTCTTAGAGATTTTCATAGTCTTTTCTTGTTTAAGACACGATTATGTACAGATGAGGTGTCTGAGGGACAGATGGATATTTTGGGTTAGACTCGAGTCTAAATCAGGTGCAATATGTTTTTTAAATTCAAATTTTAACGATGTGACAGTTTTTTTGGGCGACATTATTATTTCAGGAAATAAACCCGTTCGTAAGAACGGCTGCGGCCAGTGTAATACCATGTGTTCCTATGTCTATTTTATTAAAGTTTGTTAAGAATGTTTATTATAAATGCTTTATAACTGTTGGAGAGATTTTTTTACATAGTTCATTAAATGGCCGCGGTCGTTTTTAGTATGGACGGGTTTATATATCTGTGGCGTTCGAATTGTTTTAAATGATATGCGGACGGATACAGCCAACGGCTGGGCCTGTTGATGAATTGCATTTGAAAGTACTCATAGCTATATAACATTGAAATTTTTTACCTTTTGCATTTTGGAATTTAGACTAGTGTTAGATATGGTGGAGTGTAAATGCGAGAAGGCTTTCGATGCGAAAGCAACGAGACACCAAATTGTGTGATTCGAGTATTTCTACAAATTCTTTAAATCTATTTGATCAATTTGTATGACATTAAATGTAAGACATAAATGTTTTTTCTCAAATATGCACAAACTATTGAAGATTTCGCAGTTAAATGTTTCAAGGTTTGTTTTATTTAAACCAAATGTACATAATAAGTGTGATAGAGATGGAACAGTCTCATTTAAAATAAAATTGTTGTAAGTATTCCATATTTTTATTAACCCTTTTTGCATATATTGCAATTTTTTTATTTAAAAATATACATTACTATGAACCACCACTGTGGACAGTGTGATAGTGCAGATTAGTCAGTAAAAGTTACAAATCATTTTAATTTCAGTTCTTAAGATCGAACCACGCACAAGCACCAGAGGAAATTTCAGCAGAGTAATACACGGTATATAATAAAATGGTATAAAGCCTTTTTTTCAAAATCCGTCCATTTATTCTTTTTTCATCAATTTAAAACTTGAAAATCATATTTATGTCAAACTGAAACAAAGGTGACTTTTGGATGCAAATAATATTTTAATCAAGCATGTATTTTTTGAGCATTATCGTTTTATGCTTTTTATTTCTGGAAACGTTCGGTAGGCCGACACACAATATTCAAGATTACAAGTAAGAATACAATTATTTAATAACATGGTAGTTAATACTACTATATTGTGCCTATATATTCTGGTTTATGTATTAGGTAATTATCCGTTATGCAAATAATTTCACTACGGGACATTTAATACGAAAAGAAGGCCGGTCTGAACATTTCATATGCATTTCACATGCAAACAAAAAACAGTTTCATCCATTACAACTGCTATGAACTACGTGGAAAAACGATAGCCCCAAAATTTACATTGTATTATGAATTTATATGTAATGTGGCTTCTTTACCAATCTGTGCATTCATGAAGACGTACCGTTCCAGCTGTTTGGGTACGTTCTCATGATCATCTTCGACACCGATAAGTCCTAGTGCGGGATAAGGGTGTATGTGTATAGCTGTATTGAGATCTTAACTTGGCTCTGTTCTCTAGCATCTTCTGGTTGTACTATCGATGCCGGACCCGTATGCAGATTAAACAATTGCATAGGGCTCAGGGGGCTTCAGAACATAAATAAAGTAGCAGATTAAAAGTACTGCAATTTGAAAATCTGTCCGCTTTAAATTGTCTAGTGTTCGGGGTCACAACCCCGCTTTTTTTTAAAAGACTTATACTAGTTAATTACGGATAAAGGAGTCCACATGCATGGATTGCTAAAGCCCTAAGCCTTCTGGGATCAAGTCATTTTAACTAGTCACTGCGTACTAGGATAATAGATAAATAGGATAATAGAGTAAGATATATAGAATTATTAGGTTTATTAATCTCGTGGGAAAGATCGAACACTACATTTGGTATTTTCTGTATTTAAGGGACGCTAAAGACAATTCATACAGAGATAACGACAGTGACGAAACTGAGGATTATCAACACGATGATCGACAATCTTCGGTGAAGCAGGTTTTTATATTCACTATCCTCATTATAAATTCTTCTTATAAATTGATATATGTAATTCCTATAATTAGTTTGCAGATGAGAGTGCTCCTAAACCTGAATTAGTTGAAAATGGACCTGGCCATAATAAAGAAATTGATCATGCGCGTCCTGACAAAGACTATTTGGAAAACGAGGAATCAGATGCTGCCCAATTATCACACGATGATGTAAGTAATGATGTTAAAAGAAAGGCTACATACAGGAACGTCGTGTTATTCCATGATGAAAAGCCTCAAAAAATGGAGACTAATGAATATAACGAAGATGATAGGGTTAAGCAAAATTACAATGATCGATACTTAAAGCAATACCATACACTTCATAATATAGACAGAGATGGACTAATTCGAGATAGAAGGCAAATAAAAAAAAATGATTCGCCTATGGATACTGGTGAAATCTCATTACAAAAAAATGGATTAAATGCTAATGAAGATGAAGAAACAGCTATAAGAAGGCATGTAAAAAAGCTTTCGAAAGAAGAATTAGAAGAACTACTACAATCTCTTTCTGATGACAAAAGGGCACTATTAAAAAATATAATTGATAATTGTCAACAGGACTATGGCAATATTAATAAGCGAGAAATAACAAAGAAAGCTGAAGCTAACGAAGAAAATAACTTTGTGGGCAATGAACAGTCTGATACAGGTAAAGTTCAAGGAGGTTCAGCAAATCTGGAAGCAGAATCTTCTATTGCTCCTATTATCGATAAACAAGACACTAAGAAAGCATATACTGAATCGATGTACACTAAAAACACTGAAATCCCTAATAGTTCTAGTGACAAAATAAATGGACTAGACAACATCATAGATAAAACACCCGTTAAATTCGATAACATTGAAAAAATCCAGTCAACTGAAACAGAAAGTAAGATTTTAAATAATCCGGAAACCGAGAATGAAGCACAAAAAAAGGAAAATAAACGAGAAATCGATTTCAAGGTATCTGTTGAATCTGAATCTGCTGTAGGGGAATCTGATGTTTTAAAATCTTCAAATAAAGAAGACTTACATTGTTCTGATAGTGAAGCTCTTTCTCAGTTATGGAATGAAGAAAGCAGCCTATTTAATGATTATGGTAAATATAAAAGAGAGGTTTGTTCAGACAGCAACGATGCTGTAAAATCTTTAGAGGAATCATTTCCCAACACCGCTAATACAAAGATATATAAGATTGGCTCAGACATGGCACCGTTAATAAGGGTAAAAAGAAATGACTCCGAGAAAAAACTTGATAAAAAAGATGAGGATGTTGTATCCAATTTGAAAGTACCATATTTTTCAAGTGCACTTGAAAATAATGAAGAAGAAAGGGATGAAGGAGGAGAATTTCAAGACGACGTTTTTTTTGACAGAGGGCAAAATTTTGCTAAATCTAGTGAATTAACAAAAAGGGGGATTCAGACTTCGAAAGATAATGAAGAAAAGAGTAAATATTGCAGCAATTCTCAGTCATATCATATGGAAAAAAACAAATCAGGAAGTGAAACTGCAGGCTTAGGGTCTGATACAGATGTTGTTTTGTCTGGTATAGAGGGTGTGGACGACAATATTATGTACAATGGTATTACACGCAATAGAAGGACTGGAAATACGCTTCATAGTTCAAATGTCAAAAGCGAAACGATTAATTTAAACCGAGAAAACGACCAACAATTTCATTTACAGAATGAAAATAATGAAATATCAGAAGAGAATAATAATGCAGCACGTTATCAGGAAAACGACTCGTTTGGTTCGCTTCCACGAAATTATGAACAAGAATTAGGTAGATTTAAAAGAATACGACGTTTAAGACCGGAAAATGTGCCTGCCGTGAAATAATACTTACATTATAATAAAAGAATAAAGTTAGATATTTACGTTCATTTTAGACTGAGAGTAAATATTAAGAGTTTTAGCGCGATAATTCTATTGATAATGATAAATATGACAATAGGCCGATATAAGTTTTTATATTTAATTGTTTGCTACATGTGTAATGTGTTATTTTCGAATTATCTGTCATTAAAACAGTTCGTAATTACTGTTTGTCTCCACATATAAACCACCTGTTAACCATAGGTCTACTATGTCTATTTCGCAAAACGACCACTTTCCTTAACTTTATCCCTAAACAATCATCAGGCGCAACAGACCGCAGTCTAGTAGCAAACCCTTAGTAGAAGAAAGCCCTTCGTAGTTCGTACCTCAACCCCCTAAATAAATTTGTCCACCTAAATAATGGAATAGCATCTGAAAAAATATATTGGATTTGAAACTAGGGAACCTTTGCTCATAGCCTGACATCTTGGTTTTAGTCGCATTTTATATTTTTCGATTCAATCGTAATAAGTAGATATACATTTTTTTCAGAAAAAAAATTCGAGTTTGAAACGAGAAGTCACAATCTTGGTATATATGTACACTTACAATGTTTATAACTTGCGAACTGCTGGACCGATTTACATGATTTTGGTTTGTTACTGTCCGGAACTTCTAAATT
>DWJZ01002208.1:0-20140 GCA_018249125.1 Asbolis capucinus
AAAGAGGAAACTGACTCTCAGGCCATCAGGCGGAGCACAACGAATCGTTTGGCGGGTGATTCAGGCAAGAGGGTGGTAGTCAGCCAAACAGGCTTCACAAAAGGACAATAATCCTTCCACAAAACCCTACCACAGATCAGCTGACCAGTAGGCCAGCATTGGGGTTGGTATTCTAAGTTACCCAAATAGTGCTAAAACGACAAGATCCGATGCAAACGGTTTAAATTTGAAATACCTTCTCGTATGTTACCCTAATGTTATTTTTCTTTGCATAGAAGTATCAGTAAACCTTTTCAGACCTTGTTAGGGCTATTTTTTCCAAATAGACGCTCCTAAGACTTACTGCTGCGAGTGATATGCGTTTCCACTCACGAAGGCTCTAAATTGCACTGGGGGATATTTACGCGGCGACGCGCATGTCTTACTAGAACTTGTTTGTATGCGCACATTGTACATACATGGCTGCCACCCATTTATAACCCACTACTGGGCTCACCTCTCTAAAAGATCAGGCCCAGAGGATAGTCAGCTGCTGCTCCAGTGAGGATTAAAGTGTCGGAAGTTTTATGCCACCTGGTGTTGTGAAAGTTTTTCCACCTGAAGATCCGTTAATGGTTAACGACTCATGTTGACGATACAACCAAGACTGATGGTTTAACATGCCTTTTGAGGCACTGATGCACTCAAGACTCGTTGTTGTTAATGGGAATCTTCCAGGTTTCGACCGCATCTGTTGCTTAACTCCGCTAATTCACAGACTATAGTAAAGAAATTTAAAGGAATATTACTTAAATTAGATCGGACTTGGGACTTAACACTTGTTACGCTGATTGAAAATATCGTGAAGAAACCAGCACTCCTGAGAGTCCTTCATAAAAGTTCTCGAAGGTCCACCAATACGTATTTCATCATCATGGTGACTATGACCTGTACTCCTCGCATTGGGAGTGGGAACTTGAGCCCAGAAGTGGGACAGTTACAAGTTGCAACCGATAGATTTCTCCTCCATCAATAAAACTCCAAGTTACTTATGAGACCTGTGACAAACGCACAGATTAGTTCTGGAAATCAAACCACTATTAGTACTGAACCCTAACCTACAAAATTGCTTCGCAATTTGTTGAATCACATCACAATATCCTAGTTTTCTTTTCTCCTTACAGGGTCGTTTAAATGAAGTCACCTGCACCGCAATATGGTAGTAAACCTTCGCCTTATATGGAATGAACGAAGCTTTCAAACGAATCCGTTAGATGTTATTCTTTCTTTATCTTTAACATATACCACTATGTTATAAAAAATGGTCAAGCGTTAGTTGAACCCTCCAGCGTGGCTCGAAAGTTCAAATTTTTCATTATTTCCATTTTTGCAGTATCAGCTGCTTTTAATCTAGTGATGTAATTAATCAAGGCGGTTTGGAGCTGGTTACACCAAATAAGGTTTAAGAAACCGAGAATTATGTATTTTAATTCCTTACTAGGCCTAAAGAATCTGGCATTAAAATAGGTACACCACTGGACACTATTTTAATATTACATCTAAGATATATGAGTACTTCTTTCCTAAACTGAACCAAAACTGGCCTTCAAAAGTTCGCAAATATGCAACTGTAACGTACTCCGAAAATAAAATGTAGTTTTAAGAAAAAAAACTGTACTTTCATTATATTACCAAACAAATGTTCTACCCACACAAATGACAAAGAAAATAATAAAATGTATAATAATGTTATTAAAACGAAGAAGGTGTTTGTGTATAGGTTTTTCGTCGGCTCAAATCTTTATGGCGGTCATTAAAAACACGTATCTAAGTATCTTAAGAAATCTATCGGTTGTACAGTTAAGGACCGCAATTAATTTTGTTTAAATTTCGGCTTAAAAATGTAAGGCATTCGCGAGTTTCGATGGTTAGATCAAGATTTGATATCTATATGGAGTTGTTGAACCACCTGTTTTTTTTCTTACTCTCTTTATTTTTCATGTTTGATTGTATTTAGATTCTAAGCCACAATCTATCCTTTTGTGTAATTGAATTTAGATACAAGCTGATATAAACGATAGGAAAAACTGGAGCAACCCACCAACAATGACCCCAGACACACTAACAACAGCTTCAGAATAGGTAACAGAAGAATCGAAAGGACGATGACCAAGGGAAAGGGAGAAAAAAGGAGAACTAGCTCTCATACCTCCAGACAGAACACGATATGTCGTTTGGCGACTGACTAAAGCAAGAAGGCGGTAGCAAGCAAAATGGGCTTCACGAAAAGATATTAATAGCAGTAGTAGTTAATAATGTTATTTAAGGTGAGTGCCTACAATTTGAACCAGATTATTCCAATTAGATTTCTGTATTTTTTTCTTGTCATCTGAAGACTCAAAACGTTAAACGTGTAAATGTAATAAAATAAAGGTGTAAATAAACGTGTAAATGTAATAAAATAAAATGTAATTTTATAAAATAAAGGTGATATCAACAGCTCTGTAAATTCCACATTGCTTGCCACAGCCGCCCGGATGCCTCACTGAACGATCACTTTTTCAAGCGATCTCATCGCGGTACGGTGTTTATTTACTGTGTTTCACTTCACTTTTTACCTTTATTAAAGGAGCAATTTATTAATGAAACAATTAATCATGCTTATCGCTTCGGCATCGCAAGGGTTACGATCTCGACGAAAACCATCCCGAATTACGATTCTTCAAAATAATAAATAAAAAATGTTTCGATATTAATATTTTACTTATGTTTTCTTAAACCACTTCTTAGCTGCTTAAGAAACCATTAAATGATAGTGCGCAACGGAACGTCTAGAATAATCCATGTATGGATATTGATTGGGTACAATTTTATCTCATAAGGGTAGCTACCCTTGCTTAACTTCTGTACAACTATTGGTAGCAGACGGGTAGCAAAAAACAATATGTGGATTAATAAATCCAGATTAGATATCCGAGCTTAGTTAATCGAGCTTCGTTATTCATACTTAGCTATTCAAGCTTAGCTATTCAAAGTTAGCTTTTTAAGCTTAGTGCAATACATCATAAAAAGTCAACAACAAACAAATAAGGGCACAGAAAAACAAATAAACAGATTAAAATTCTAAACATAATAACTTTCGGGTATATTTTTTACTTAAAACTCTATGTAATATCTCCCAAGATCTTCCACGTACCTACAGACAGGGAACACATTTAATTTTATCTATTGATTCTATCTATAGCGAACTGGTTACACGCTACATAAATCGCCATCGAATCTAAAATTCAATTTAGTCAACGTCTGGTAGGTAAAGTTGATTAACACACAAATAACAAGCATGACGTTACGGTTGAGAATTCGCGAAATACAGACGAACGTATGTAAATTTTTAGATCTACATACATCGATCTCTGGCTCACTGATACAGAGAACACGACTGTGTGGTTGACCAATGTGTCCGGCTTGTATCACAGGGCGTTAGTCGAAATCAAAATATTTTATTTCATCATATGAACATTGAGTTCACTTAATGAAAGTTAAATAAATAAATACATTTATTTAATAAATATATACTCTTGAAGATTAGAGTAATAAGCGTTTATCTAATCCCTGTGTTGCTGGTGCTCTGGACCATATTATTGTCCGAAACTTCATTTGTATTTAAATAACATCTGTCTGAAAACAAAATCAATTTTGTCACATCCACACCAACATTAGAAATGTGAAAGTACCTAGATATATTTAATTAACCTTATCACACAACATTTTCAATCAGAAATATTCTATTTTAGATTTTGGGTCCGTGCCCATGTTATATATTATTTTTCGATGAACGATTCGTTTCTAAAAAGAATAGCAGGTGGTTGACCGCTTTTAATGTCACTCTGGTATTCGGCGTTCAACTTAATAGAAATAAAAAGAACAACTGGTAGGTATTTGAAATTTTTTTTGGCGTGCATATATGGTAGCCTATCGATACACAAACGTGAATTTATACAGATTTTTTACTAAGCTGTGTCGACGGCAGTGGTCAACTACGCTATAGTCTGAATGTGGGAATGCCCGCGGATAGATCTTCTCAACTAGTTTGTGCGACAGTTTTTGCTTCGACCCGGTTCATTGGGAATTCTTCATTGTTATCTTCTAGTATCAGAGCTTCCTGTATCGTCTGCTTCAGCTTTTGCTCGGGGTCATCTTATATGAAATGCTTAAATGAACGGTAAAACACACATAACTCCAGATTAGAATTACTTATATCGCAGGTGGCGTGGATAAAATACATCATAGTTAAGAATGTATAAGAATATTATGTATGTATACTTCTGACTTACATTGAGTGAGCTCGATGTTGCACTATAAAATAAAATATTTTGACTTTGACTTTTTTTTAACGCACGAGAACCCGAGAATATGTATATTAAATATTTGGTTATTCCTTACACTATGTACTTTTTTACTTCCATCGTTGCTATATAGAAACTTTTTAACGGTGACAAATATTTTTCTTTTTAGTTCACTGCTCAAACTTGTTTTTTTTACTACTTTTTAGTGAGCCCGTGGTAACCCGGACTTTGAAACGCATATGTCCGGGTTCGGCACTGTTGACTGTTTTACAAATTTTAGACAGTTTTTACTATTGGACAGAGAGTAACTTGTACACACTACTAATTGTAAATAAACGGCTGTAGGTTGTACCCGACGATAATTTAATTTTAATTTGTATCGGATTACGCAACGCCCTACTCTTATTATAAAATTGACCTAGCGTTTAGGGCTGTCCCATCTTAAAATCTAGCAGGTGCTCAAAATTATTTAACAGGAGAGTGCGAAAACATCAACTAGACAATTTTAGAGATTTATAATGTAATGAATTATTTACAGTGACTTACTAGAATTTAAACTACTTACGAGAGAGCGAGTGGTACACTTACTAGGTATTGATGCTTTAATATATCGGGTTTCCTGTGAGTATAAGACGCGTGTGTTTTTATATTTGGTGAGAATTTGCGAGTATTAGAATAGGAAGTTGCAATAAAATTATTTATGTAAAAACCATCCTTACTACGTTTTAAAATGGGACAGCCTGTATAAACCTCAATAAAGGGTCGATAATTGCAACCCATGACTGTCCCACTACTGGGCTCAGGCCTCCTCTCACAATGTGAACGGCATAGTCCACCAAAGGCCAAGGCGGATAAGTGCACTTTACACCCCTTCGAGAACTTCATGAGAAACTCTCAGGAGTGCCGGTTTCCTCACCATGTTTTCCTGTACCGAAGAAAGTGACAATCAATTTCTGATACGCACATAACCGTAAAAATCAGAGGCGTGCTACAGAATTTGAACCCAAGACCTTCGTTCGAGAGAGAGTTGAAGCCCACTAGGCTATCATTACTTAAATAATAGGCGTCTTAGGTCATCGACAAGTCGACAATACAAACGACATACTTGATCATCCTGCAGAATGTTGGTCGTATTATCGTAGATCCACTATATACATATTTCCTAAACCTTTAGGAATAATTGTCTACTTTCTTTATTATACGGGCACGAGAAAGGCTGCATCATTTTTTAAGTTTTATGGATCTCTCGTATTCGTTTCTGGTGCACTCGTGTTTATCTTTATATTTTCAATATATTTTTTTAACTCAATAATTATTATGATTAATTTTAACAATATTGCACAATTAAATTTGGTAGAATGTAATGTAAAAATTATTATTAGCGTACCACCTCTGTACCTACTACATTCAGGCAATAAAGATTTAGAATTTGAATTTACTTTTTGGTCTAATTTAATAGCTATCGTTAAGTAACACGTACAGCGGACTATAACAATTTCCCCCGACAACCACACCCTCTATCGGTCGATCTAACAAGCATTTAAAAGGATATATCGTTCATACATGTCAGCAATTACCTTAGCAATATTATCTGACTTTCTAGTCGAGTGAAACTTTCATATTAACCTCTAGTCATAATTATAATTATACGTAATTATTAATTACTAGAAACTGCACTCAGTTCGGAAATACCAGTTGACAGAAAAAAGTAGTTATTGTGACATAACATATGATAATGCGGATGTTGTTTTTCAACTTCTAGTTTATCTCTTCACCGTTTTTCAACAAAAGTGGTTCGGTTTAGGTGTGAACGCGTATTAGACAGAGTTACTTTTGCATATATAATATTAATCAAGTTCATTAAGTTTCTTTGTACTTTTTTGTTTATTTAAGATAATCAAGAAGACTTCATTTATATGAAAAAATTGTTAACAATAGTTAAATATAGTCTTAATTATAAATTATCAACACATGTATATGAGATATGTTTTGCTTAAAATGTAGTGTTCTAAAGAGTCATTAAATTTGAAATATAAAGGAAAAAATCTTTTGCTATTGGAGGATGGAATTAATTAAATTAATGGCTCATGATAATTGTTTATTTTGAACCTCAGGGACGAAATAGATGTACCAAAAATGTGTTAATTATGTCCTTTTACCAGAAAATTGTATTGACACTATATTCTGTTTAAAGTTGAGTAGTGACCGAGGTTGCTTTTAGCAGGACCAATCTTTATAAGCTATGTTTAGAGATTAAATGATAGATAAAAGCAACTAGGAATCGCACAAATTAATTAAAAACATTGAGCTTGTGAGGCACCTACACAAATGCTATATTTTTTCCACTACAAAATCCACATCGACAGTCATAATAAAAAATAGAAGTTAGGAGTTTTTTTGGATCAAGGAATGGATCGCGTGATTTGGGAAACAGAAAACATAGCTGGACGCATCTGTACTGCTGCTGCTAAGGATTTGAATAATAATAAAAACTAACATACCTACGCAACAGTCAAGACAAGAAAACGATAATTATTTTTTACCTTCGCAATAAAACGAATTAGAGTTTTATCAGCAAGTCATTAATAATCTCCAAATAAGTTAATTACTCGGTAAAATACAATAACATGTTAAATTTATCAATAAATTCTTGATAACATTCCTATATACAGGTGTAGTCATTATCAGGCAAATTATCTTGTCAATTATACAATAACAAAACAGTATTTTTTCTTTAAATTCAGAAAAAATGTTTGTATATGCCAAACATTTTACGTTAAGGTGACGTTTTGATGAATCATAACAGATATATCTAAAACAAAACATACTAAATGAATTGGAATTCATTAAGGAATAAAAGTGAAAACCTAATTCAAAATCTAACATCTACGAAAAATACCTCTCGACTTAACGGCTACATCCTGTATATTAAATTGGTAGGGCTGTACCAAACAAAGTCAGTCACGTAGAATAAAATCGCTTGTACATCGGTTGAGTCAGAAGAAGTCGTTTCGCCGTAATATTTAACCCTTAATAGGTCGTCATTCACCCGCATGGTCGAACAATCTATTAAGGCCCGTAACGTATGGAGCGTCATACCCGCTCACACCTCCACTGCAAACTATTTAAACGAACAAACACGCGGTAACAACCTGATAAATCGAATGGATTGACAATCGCAGGATTTGCCGGGAGCTGTGTCTTAGAGACCCAGTGTCGGAGATTAGCGATAGGATATTTCGAGCGATTGTTGGATAGATTTATGTGCATTAAAATCGATTGTTGGATACAATATGTAGCTCTATTAAAATAGCGATTTTTTGTAAGTACTAAAGTGAGCTTCACTTACGTCTTGTGTTTATTGACCTAAAGCAACTGCATATGTGAAATTATCACTATTTCACATATTTCCAATTAAAAATAGAAAAATGTCTCACAAATTTTCACTGCCTTTAAGTATAAAGCAAAACTAAAGTATATAGTTATAGATATAGTGTGTAAACAAAGGGTATATAATTTTGTAACAAATTATTCGGTAAAACAGACCCTTATATCAAGTCTCTTCAGGTCATGATTCAAAGATTTATTGATAATTTAAAAAAATATATATAAACTCATATTTATCAAATATCTGTATTATTTAAAGTGTGAATAGTTTAATGGAAAGTAATATAAAGAAAAGGCTGTAAAAAAACGAAAACTTGTATCCAAACAATCCAAATTTCGAAATGAAACAATTGTCTAATCCTCATATATGTATATACTAAGGTATAATTAAATATCATTGTATTCTATTATATAAATAATTTATAGCTATCTCTTACATCGACGATTTTATAACCCGCGCCTAACCGCTAGGGTTGTACAGCACAATTGCTGCTGCTAATTTAATCCGCGGCGCCTTATACAG
This sequence comes from Asbolis capucinus, assembly GCA_018249125.1. Classification (NCBI taxonomy): domain Eukaryota; kingdom Metazoa; phylum Arthropoda; class Insecta; order Lepidoptera; family Hesperiidae; genus Asbolis; species Asbolis capucinus. Next base: position 8,236 of record DWJZ01002208.1, read on the forward strand.
TGACGCCGAGTGTAGAATCCGCACTTGATAGGCATTTGTATGAGTGCGGCTAAAGAGTGCGTTGACGAACGCGACACCAAATAGGGTTGTCGGAGTGAAAAATTTGCTCCTTACCACCCTTAATTGGGTGTTGCTCTGTTTTGCGTAAACACGTGTCCTGATCTGCGAATAATAGTTTATTTTTTATTTAGTCCTTAATTTCCGTAAAACGAACTATTTCAAGTAGTTAATTATCCAAGCTTGAGTTTGAGAAATAATCTTTAGGAGTATAAGAAATAATTTAAACAAAATGTTGATTTGACGACCACGAAACCAAATAGGGTTGTCACAGCGAAAAATTTGCTCTTGACCACGTTTAATTGGCTTCCGTTAAGAGATGTACTGATCTTCGAATAAAAGTTTTCATGTTGTATTTAATTAGCGTTAAAGGAAATATTTATTAAACTTGTTAATTACACTAGTTTGCTGTAAGTATTTGTGAATAATAGCTATTATTTATTTTGTTTCATTCACGTTACATTAAGTATTTATTAAACTAGTTTGTTGTAATGACCGGCGAATTATAGTGTTTTTTATTTAGTTTTTAATTAGCGTTAAAAACTATTTATAAAACTCAATTAAGTTTACTGAAATATACAGACGGACAATTTGATAATAAAAGTTATTGTCATTAACTGTCAATATTGTCGACTTAATGACATTTAACTTGATAGATTTGAGGACTTATCTCATGAATGAAAAGGTACGTTCCGGAGAGGAGGCAATACTTTTAGATGCCATGTTATTGCCGCACTCAAAGTCCTTAATGATTACTTAAAACGATCCTTAGTAAAGATTTTATATAGATATTCTACTAAGAAGCGTTTTAGCCAATCATTAATGATTCTGAGTGTAACAATAATAGAGCAGAATTGTTAAGCCTTGTTTAAGCCTTTTGGCGGAGCAAAAACTATCGCCACTGGGTCATAAACCTCTCCACCCGTTTTGGATAAACCTGGGGAGTACACTCCAGGTTTCCTCAGTGATGTTTTTTTACCGTTAATAAGTTAGCGCTTGACTAGGATCCCACCTGATGGCAAGTGGCGTTGGAGTAAATGTATAAATGCTAGTAATGAGCCATGATCATAACCAGCCACCCATCCATACTAATACTACAAATGGGAAAAGTGTGTGTGTCCATCCGTTTCACATCGAAACGGAGCGACGTATTGACTTGTTTTTATGATAGTGGAAGGTCTGGAGAATGACATAGGCAACTTTTTATCAACACCACGCAAGCAGAGCCGCGGGCGGACCCTAGTTTTAATACAGCTAAGTACGTTAACCGCAGTTTATTTGTTACGGTGAAACAAGTTTCCATACGCCAATTACACTCACAGGATATAGTGTTATCTCCGTCATTATGAACCCGGAGTATGAGGCAGTTCCTACGTTTCTGTTATTATATAATATACTAGTTGTACCCGCCCGGTGCTACGCATCAACTCAAACATGTCCGATCGATATAATTTTGATACCAAAATCATTTCCATAGAATATTGAAAAAAGTTGCTAAAAACATCAGTGCCCTATTCAGAGTGTATAAAAGACAAACTCACTTACAAACATTGATTTTTAATTTTTTTTTCGACATTATCTTTGTGCTAGGTTTCTGTACAATTCGCTTTGTAAGCAGCCTTATTTTTGATTGCAAGTGATCGGAAAATTGGGGAAAAAAAGCGGCGGCGCGGTCAGTAGAAGGATGGTTGACCGCGCTTCGAAGAATAATTAAAGCCATCCCCAGTTATTATTGATAGATAATACTTCAGGTAAATAAAAACTACTAGAATCAGTATAACCTAGTGGTTTGAACCTTGGTCTGTCGAACGGGAAGTTCTGGATTCAACACCTGTCGCGCGCCTCTTGTTTAGAAAGTTCTGTGAGTATCAGAAATCGGTGAAGAAAAACATATTGAAGAAACCTCTGAGATTTCTCCATAAAGTTCTCAATGGTGTGTGAAGTCCATCAAGCCACACTTGGCCAGCATGGTGGACCTTGGCCAATACCCCTAACACATGGTTTACAATTATCATGATTGAAATTCGTGTTTTAAACTATATATGTAATAAGTGAATAGGCTTTCACTAGCGCGCTTTGCCACCGAAAACTTCATCGCCACGTACTATCAGGTGGGATCGTAGTCAAGTAAAAATACAATATTTTTTATATTCAAATGAAATGAATTAAAAATAAAATTTATTCGAAGTTGGTTTTTATAAACACTTTTCGAAAGTCAAACTAGGCCATCGCTTCAACAAAACCCTATGAAGAGTGGTTTTGGAAGAAGAAGCGACAAGAAACTCTTAACTTCTCTTTTCCAACTCACAGTTACAGATAGCACTTACTACTTCTACTTTTTAATATATCCAACTCATGTCCAAACATTTTTTTCATTCAAATATTCATCCAGTTTGTAATAACGTTTCGTTATAATAATACTTTTTCTTGAGTTTTAAATAATAAACAAAATAAAAAACAATATGGGGAAGCTTATTTAGTCCTTTGATTTGAGATACCTAATATCCAATTTTTTTTTAAATGACCGCTTTGTACCGCTCCCAACTCCATAACAACCGTAATTTCGTGTATGTCGTATTTTGTCACTAATCTGTTGTCGCGGTTTCAACGATCATAATGGATCCGTGACGAGGGCAGTGCAACGCTTGTTATACTGCGACTAACAAGTCTTGATCTGTCAGTAGTTTTTAGATTTTTTTGCCATAAATAAGTTAGCGCTTAACTACGTCCCACCTGATGGTAAGTGGTGATGATTAAAACGTTGAAGGTAATAGTGTTGATTTTAAAGTTTCAACTAAGTGTTATTGTCATACTAATGTTATACATATGTATATGCGCTTGTGAGGATAGATACACACAGAAGGATAGATTTCACACAGAAACTACTAAAAAGATCTGAATGAAATTTGACACAGAGATAGATAATTGTCTGTAATAACACATAAGCTGCTTTCTATCAGCATATTACGCAAGCGAAACCGCGGGCAGCGACTAGTGTAAATATAATATTCAGACGTCATAACCTACATAAGCAGGTATATAACCAAGCAATATGACTAAACACATAATGATAAATCCATCAATATATCACAGTTATCTCAGCGATCTCAACACAAGCCATACACCGGCCACCACAAAAGCACCCATCAGCATGATAATCAAAAATCCCATTACCAATACACATGTTACGAATGTGCAACGAAATGCTTGTTAGTGACATGACGGCCACTTACACCGCATGATGGATCGCGGAACGTTCCGGTATTTTCAATAAGAGCTGAGAAATTTCCTTGTAGAAAGCGGTGTCATTTCAGCCAGTTGACGTGCATGTATATTACCAGCGTTTATAAGGTATTTTGTACATGAGGGACTTTTCGCAGACATTTGTTTGAGACAAGATTCATCATGGTAAACCATCGAATCATAGATACCTTCGAGGAGGATTATGGGAGAGCCGATCTTACTTTCACGACATAGTGAAATTACGTCGGGATGAGTCCACAGGGCATTACGCAGAAGAGACATGGGTGTGTTCATACGCGATCCTGATGCCGCGCCAGATGAACCGAGTGGTCTACGAGGAGATTTTAGTGGGTGAGAATCCCACATAGCCTGTTTTGGGTATCTTGAAAAAAAGAATAATTATTAATGTACAGTAAACGTGATGACGAATCGGCAAAGGCGACAAGGTAACAGCGTCCAATGAGCATAATTGCAGAGAGGCAGACAGATGATGAAGCTGCAAATGGAGTGGTAGCAGAACGATAGTGGACCGATAACGGAGTAGTAACTGATCGGTAGCGAATCGATAGTCTGGTAATAGATCGGCAACGGAGCAGAAGCAGCGCAAAAACAACGTCTTCGCCGCGTCATATCGCGGCATACAAAAGTCGGTCACGTGTAAGGGGCCTTATCCAGTAAGATCCGTTGCATAACACAAGGAGCGGTCTGTTCACACGACAACCAGCTATAAAGTGGTATTACCGCGATTAGCCGTATTAGTTTCATTCACTGTGAGGACTGGTATGTTAGAAAGGACAAAATTTATCGCGGCAATTAGGAAGTGAATACATATTCCTTCTAAGTATTATCAACGATTTACAATACTACGGTTCTGCTTTATGAAACTGCACTGTTATAATTGAACTCTTGATCTTTTGATAACATGTGAACCATTTTGCATGGGAAACTGTTGACAATGTTGCTAGGGAAAACTTTAATGTCTTACTTTATATAATGCAAATTAAGTTGAAATGTTAGGTTAGAAAAAAATTGGTCAGTTTTTGGTTGTTCGCAAAAGATAACATTGTGTTAACACATATACTTACTAAGGATTTTTATGTACACGATCCAGGATGAACCGAGTTTAAAATCAGATGTTATCGCGCTCTTTTAAAAATTTAAATAAAGTATCAAAACAATTACTCCAGTTACAGCACCGTGCGGAAACAATAGGGGACCGAGAGCAATTGATACATTGTGTCTATTGGGTACTGGGGTTCCCAACATTACCGTCTAGTTCCTTCCTTCCACCGTAACATCCTCTATGAGCCCGCGACATTGATAACAGTGTTTGAACACTGAATTTTAGGGTTCCGTAATAAATTAAGAACCTTTTTTTGTAATGCCTGCCTGTTCATCTGTCTGCAGCTTTTTTCTATTCTAATACTAGGGTCCGTCCGCGGCTTCGCTGGCATGGTATGATGTTAAAAAGTGTGTGTAGTGAAAATTCCAGAATACCAGAATCAGAATACCAGAAGAGTGCTGCGGTTAGTGTTTGTATTTTAACAACAATAAGTCCAAAAAAATGTTTTGGTTTATATCTCGATGACAAAGGCTTCCTGCATACAAATTATCAAAGAATATTTAATGTACATATGTAATTCACTCTTACAGTTTTATTATTAGTATAGATTATCCAGAAGATTTTTAATTTTCTCATGTACTAGGAATCCTGTTAACGATACATTTTCGTTAGTACGAACACCAACGACCCACGAACAAAGCATCTGTCACACGTCTAACTGGGAATCGAACCCGAGACAATTCACTACTGGCTCTATAGCTAGCAACAGCCTGGGTTTACAATATCTAACAAAAGACACCACTTTAATTCATGACTTATAATAAAATCACATCATTTATTGTCACCGTGTAACGCTGTTAATGTGTAATAGAGATTTCTAAACTTCTGTGTAATTATTACATTAGATACTTAACGGGTTATTTATTACTTTGAGAAAGTGTGATGAGTTCAAAATAACCTCGTCACGTCCGAGTTTTATGGGGATATATATCAATAAGGGAATCAAAAACTTTGTAGCCTCTCTACGGAAATTACGCAGGACTATCAAATTTGGCTCAGTTAGAGTTTCCACGGAAAAAGAGTGCAGAATGCTATTTTATATAAAAATGGATTGAAAATGCATTATATTACAAAATATTAAAAATAACATAAAATCTTTGGACAACTCACACACGGCCATCTGATCCCAAACTAAGCGTTAGTTTGTGCTATGGTGACCAGATAACTGATAAACATACATATATACTCTTAAATACATACTTAAATAGATATTTCTATTACACACCCAGAGACACAGAACAAACATTCCTGCGCATCACAGAAAAGTTTAACCTGGGTGGGAATCCAACCCACGACCTCCGGTGTAGTAGTCAGGTTCACTAACCACTAGACCAACCGGCCTGTAATAAAATCATTACACACTCTAATGTATTTGACACACACTGATGTTTGGAATTTTCAGTACTCTTAGTGACAATTTATTTTTAAATTGAATTACGGTTGACTTTCAGCTAGGTGTAAGAAAAAGATAAGTACCTACAAATTACCTATGAATTTAGTGTCTGGTAGTGACATTATTGACAACGGTAGCTCTAACAATTTACTACCTCACTATAAGTAGTCAAAAAAAAGACGGGTCACCTGATGCTCACAATTCCTGGACATTAATAACACCAGGACGAGTCACTAACATGTTGCCTATCATTAAGAAAGTAATAGAACCGCACACGCGGGTAGACAATGAAAGAATATATCGCTAAAGGATTCGCTTTGGAGAGTGTGCGCTGGAATTATACTAGGTAATTCCCCCATCCCCGTTCCACCATTGAACGCGCCAACGAACGGCGAGGATTCATCCCTCTGTGTAAACACACCGCCGGTACGTACATCACGTTTCGCTTCGTCCTTCATTATCCGTACTGCGAAGGAATGGAATAAGTTGTCTGCGTCGGTATTTCAGGTCGATTATAAAGTAAATGTCTTCAAGTCAAGAGTGAACAGGCTTTTACTAAGTGCGCTTCATCATTAAAGACTATGGTGCCACTTACCATCAGGTGGTATCGTAGTCAAGCGTTACTTATTGAATATAAAAAAGGAAGGCTCAAGGATGGGGAGAAATAAGATACGGTGAAGCCCCCAGCCGGAACATGACGAGTGGCAGCTCACCCAAGCAAGACGGTGATAGCCAGTCAGATGAACATCACCAAAACATAATGGTGAACTCTTGGGGTTGAAGCGGTGATAGCCTAGTGGTTAAGAATTCGGCCTCCTACTCTGGGGGTCCGGGTTCGAATCCCAGGGCGCGCACTTCTGACTTTTCGGAGTTATGTGCGTTTTAAGCATTTAAATGTCACTCGCTATAACGGTGAAGGAATACATCGAGAGGAAACCTGCATGCTGGGGAGTTTGCGAAACTCAAGGGTGTGTGAAGTCTGCCAATCCACACTTGGCCAACGTGGTAGACTGTGGCCTTAACCTTCTCATTCAGAAAACAGACCCGTGCTCAATAGTGAGCTGTGATGGGTTGAGATGATGAGTACCTCCTCCTTTTTTAAAATCTGTAAAAACAATAGTGACTAATGTAAGAAAAATTAATAGTAATAATATTATGTTCACATGTAACCTATTGTTATATTTATTACTGAATGGTTCCTTTTAAATATGTAAAGTATTGGAAACAAACAAAGGTACCCACACACATACAAATACAAGCACGCAGTTAAACGATATGTAACTTACCTGGAATGTTGATGTTATTTAATTAATGTATTTATGAACATACTAGTAAGATCCACGGGATCTCAATGTAAATGCCGTTAAATTGTTACACAAATTGGTACTCTAATATGTAAATTGCTTTAATTGCTTTGTTGTTGAAAAATAAAATTATATATATATATAACGCAGAAGTCGTTTCTCTTATCGTACACGCGATATGCTACTTCAAAAATGATCACATTTATTGCGGTAATGTACCTTATATTTTTGAACCAATTTTACCTGTACCAATATTCTTTAAAATTTAACATGTTACTTTTGTATATAAAATATTATGTAAAAAAAATCCACCTATTTTGGTTTGATTCTTTATTTTTATTTGCTTACGTGTAATGAATTTGATTATTTTTTCACTAGGTGGCGTGTTAATGTATAATTATCTAATTCAAAATCCCCATACTGAATGATCGGTTTATCAGGTAATAAGTATTTGATAAAACGGACGGCCACGTTCCATAATTGTACTCGTATTGACACGGTATCCTATAACGATTGGCAGAATCAAGCCTGGAAACGTAATTGGACACGCTCTAGGAACACTACACAAACAGGGTCATAACCTATTTCTCAGTAAATTTCATTTTTATATATTGTCAATTTTCAATTAAAATTGCATTATGTTTTAAGTTACCCGTTACTAACTGGTAATCATAAGATAAACAACGTGTTGTTTTGTGAGTCATTTTCGTTTTTGAAATGAATCACACATTTTGATATTTCATCGTAAATGTCTTATTTAAGTTGAATCACCTAAGTTCGAACTTTGTAAGACACAACAACAATAATTACCTACTCGTAATATTAATAATATTATGAAAATATTGAATTGTTATGGGATCTACTTACTGGGATACTTTGAAGCAAATCGGACTTTAGGAAGTGCGCTCGGTAGGCGCATGGGTCACCCATCCGTTAGTACAAAAGAAATCTGTCCTTCGGAGGACACGTGAAGACGTAGCTCTCTGTTGCTTTTGTTAAATAGCAAACTTAAAGCGACGTCGGAGGCCTTCAAATGGCGTAAAACATCCACGGTTGATAGTGCATGTGGAGAATACTCTAGGCCTCTTCAGTCATAGTTCCTGCTCAGTAACAGGTCTTAATCAGTTGAATTTTAAATTCCCTTTCGTGCAGTCACCAATATTATTTGTTGGTAGAATTATTTATGCTTACTTACGTACTTAAATTCAAGAAGAGGAAATTACTATATATATATACATATATACGTTCAAATCGAATTAATTACTTCGTAATAGGAACATCGAGCACATTTAATAACGTTATTGTACTATCCTTAATACCTTATATGTACAGAAAAAAAGTTGAAGTGATAGTTTTGTTACTGGAAATTTTCCGCGGGTAAATATTATGTCGCGTTTTCATAAGATGTAACAATTTGTATTAATTGAATATAGAGTTAGATTTGTTTTGATACAGTTAGTTGCAATCTTTAACTGTCCCACTGGGCTCGGATCTCAATATGTGGGGGCTCTGGGCCATAGTCAACTACGCTGGTCACGTGAGGATAAATAGACACACATCTTTGGTTCCGTGTGGGGAACTCTCACGAGTTCAGGTTTCCTCACGATGTTTTTCTTCACCAAAGTAAAAGATAATTGATTGACACATACCCTGTGTTAAAATCTTTTTATGAACATTCATTTTTATAGGCACTCGTCATTCATACCTCGTGTACTTTTCAAATGGACAGCAATTACAATTAATTATAAAAAAATACATTTTGTATTATTTTTATTTAAAACTTATTTGTTTTTTTATATGAGAAACAGATATTTAGGCACACGATAATTAAGAAAGTTGGAGAGTAAAAGATCGATATGCTACTAATTATTTATAAATTTGTATTTACACCTTGACCTGGTGTACAGCGGTGAAAGCATCAAAAATTAACGTTCGAAATCTATAGTGAAAACCATAACGTAACCTTTTGTACTGAACTTATTTAATGCTCCACACGGAATGGAATAAATAAATAATCTCTTTTTAATTATGCACTCAGGATGGTCTCGAGGGTATACTTTCCTTGAGGTATGAACGACTTTGAGGGGCAACTTTCCAGTAGGATTCACTTCGTCACTACATGGATAGCAGTAATTACATACACCAAGACTCGGTAACAAATAATCATTTTGCATAAATATCTAGACCGGGAAACGAACCCGGAGCCTTAGCTTCGCAGGCAGGGTCACTACCAAGACTACCAACCATACTCCATACCATACTCAGTGCAACTTCGAATAAGAATAAATGTAGATTATTGTAACCATAAAAAATATCTTCATGGGTTTTCATCAATTGACATAGATGCGTTATGTTCCGCCAAGTTACTAATTATAAATGTTTAAACATTATATCATTACCGAAGCGTTGTTCAAAGCATAAGTAGGTACTTACACGACTACATTTACTCATAGGTACAAATTATGAGCAAAATATAGTCATGTCGGTGAAAAAGAAAAAAACACAAAAACATTAGTAAACTTAGCCTCCGACGCCCTTAATTTCATGAAGCAGTTTGTAACCTTTCAACATAATGAACTATTTTGCATTATGCCTTTATAATTTGTTGATTTGCGTTTGCACTCTGCATGTTACCAAGCAAATAGCATGATTTATAAGTAAAAGAGTTTAAAAATCGGAAGTACAAAAAGATTAGGAATTGATATACTTGTAACATCAAAAAGTTCTATTCTCCTGTTTGTCGGTGGTTGCTAAGTAACGATTGTTTGATGAGCAGTCCATATCAAATTTGTACTGAGTAAAGACTCGCAGCAGATTTAATAGAATCTGTCCATCGCGTAGCTGATCTTCCGCGTGACGGCCTTCCTTTTTCTGGCCTTGGATCATTAGACGCTTAATCAAGAGAGTTGTCGTTGTGGACGATTTTCCCGAAATAATTTAAAATATATTTTAGTATAGTTGACGATAACCTCAATAATTTGCCTAAATACAAGATAAAATATATAATTTAAGATATCCTTATAGTTTATCTCATAATTGGTTAATAATACCTTTATTAATATCGGGATGTGAAAACTCCAACGTTTAATAACTTGTGCTATGTAATTGGTGCCTAGAATTTTAAACAGTCTCAAAAAAGTGAGTGATGTTTAAATATTATTAATAAAAGTTTGCGATGATCTATACATTTTTCAATACTGACGACACTTGACTAGAGTTAAATTAGCATAAAAACAATCGCTATAATTGAGAAGGCCTACAACATGCCACCACGCTGTTCCATTGCGGATTGGTGGAGAGGTTAACGGCTAATTGAAATATCTTAAGGTTTTTACAGGCCTCTTGGTCTAGTGGTTAGAAAAGCTGACTTCTAACCGGAGGTTGTGGTTTCCACCCAGAACAAACGTTTCTGTGATGAGTAGTTATGTTTATAATGTCTAGACGTAATACGCATATCTATATAAATAGGTATTTAAAATATTGTTTATGTACATATGTTTATCAGTTTTCTGATCATCTTACTACGAAAGAATGCTTACTTTGGGATCAGATGTCCGTGTGCGAGTTATCCTGGGATATTTGTTTATTTATTTCGCCCCGAAGGCATAGTTTAACAACTTTTGTGAATGCTATCTTTCAATAATAATTGGTATCGTGCTCTCCAAAAATGTTTTTTATACTTGCAGTTCCCTTCCTCCGAGGTCGCTGTTTTCGATCTGTTACGTTCGACAAAAGCCACCGGTTTACTATATACATTTATTTTTCAAGAATAAGTAGAACCATCTGTCAATATTTAACAAATGTAATGTAAATATATCTGTCTTTCTATGTTTACACAATACGCGTATATGTACAACACGGTTACATTTTTACGGTAGTCGGTTATAAATATCTATGTTGGAAAGTAGTCGATGGCTCCAATTTAACTTGTGTTTGTGTGAAATGCCTTTAAAAAATCTTTTGAAATATATCGGACATGTCGAGGAGGATTATTCAAGCGAGGTATTCTGTTTTATTTAATTAACTTTGAGCTCGATATCTGAATTGATTTTATTGTTAGTCCTGTTAACTCTGGATGCTGTTTTTACTTTTTTTTATATGGAACAAATTAGCGCTTGAATACGATCGTGTCTGACGGTAAGTGGCGATGTAGTTAGTAAAGCGCTTTTAAACTTTATAAAAACTCATTCATTGTTGACTGAATTCTCTTCTAATATAATACTTATGTCACTCTTAAATTTTTTTTAAATAGTTCCAGTAAAATTTTGATTTTATGCATAAAAAATTATTAGCGTGGATTTTGTAATTTTAAGTAAATTTTTGGAAATTGATAATTTTGTTTTAATTAATATTTTATAAATCTAACAACTGCATAGGATCTTTTGATGAAAACGTCAGCATTAAATTATATAAAAAGAAAAGTAAAACGAGTGTATTAAATTATCATAATTATGGATGATACGCCAAAATATGTCATAAAAATAGGTTTCACATTACAACGACCCTGCCAGGATTCGAACCTGGAATCTTCTGATCCGTAGTCAGACGCGTTATCCGTTGCGCCACAGGGCCCGGTGAATGGTGGACTAAAATTAAGATATGTATGAAGAGAGTCTTGAGATGCGATTTTATTATTAAACAACTTAAAAAAGTAGGTTATGAATTCGACACGTATGTAAAATTACTGTAGGTATTAAGATTGCTGTTATTACCGATTGTTGAAAACATTTATATATTTTTTATGCACTTCTGCATAATAATTTCAATACATATTTTTTGTAATTC
>DWJZ01002209.1:0-20139 GCA_018249125.1 Asbolis capucinus
CAGAACTTTTGTACTCTTTGGTTTTTTTCTGCTTATGTCCCTAAGAGCAAATATTTCGCAATGAGCCGAAGAAATATTTCACGCAGTCTAAAGGGTAAAAAATATCAGATTTTAAAATGTTTTTTGCCCATAAATTAAGATTTACCGTAAACTTGTAAGTCGTTATGTAAAAAAAATCACTATTTTGTTGAATGATTTTCCAGCAAATTTTTAAAAAATCTCCTAAGAATACAGAGCATAGAGAAGTCTTAGTGCATGGTGTCAAAAAATCCACGCATTTTTTGTGAAATAATTCTTCGGCTCAGTTCGAAATATTTGCTCGTACATAACTAAAAAAAAACTAAGGGGTACAAAAGTTCTGAAATATATTCGAAACCCAACTTTTCAATATTGGGCCACAGACATAAAATACATTTGTACCATGGACTTTTGACAGTTGCATCATACCTAATTATTTACGTTTAGAACATCTGTAATTAATGCCTGTAATTGATCCTGACGCAACCGATTAATTGATATAGATTCTAATCACGTTGCCTGGTTCAATATTGACGTAACTGAGTATATAAAGCTAGGCCATGTACATATATAAGTGGTTATAGGGTACAAACTAAATATTTACAAATTCATGTCGTTTATTGTGACAGCATGTAAGAAAGATGTTACATATTAAAATGTACCTCTATGTTCTGCCTAGGCGTACAATATTTATTTACTTATTTATACCTATCTACCTATTTCGATCTGGACTTTTTTTGTATGTTAAATAAGTTTAGCACTTGACTACGAAACCACCTGATGGTAAGTGGTGACGTAGTATTTGATGGTAAAGCGCACTAACTTAGCGCAGTATCTCTCTACTTGAAGACATTTACATTATAAACAAACGGAAATACCGACGCGAGTAACTTATTCGATTCCTTCGCAGTATGGTACGGTAGTATTATTTAGCAAACAAACTTGACAAGTTCGTCTTAGAAGAAGGACGGAGCTCCTAGTTCAGACAAGGAGCACTCAAGAAAGTGTGTGAACACAAAGGATTGCCTGATCTTGTGATCCTAGCAATATCACATTGAAGTTACTAGCAAGATCATATAATCACATTGAATTAACTACATATTTACACCGGTGCTTTAATTACCTAACTACCCAAGAAATATACAAATAATTATAAAATAATAAGTATAACAGTCATTAAGTACTATTTTCAAAACCTATTACATGACGACACCGAAAACAAAAATACCATCTAAACTTAAACATCATTCCGAATAGCAGACTGGTGGACGCCAAATCGATTTTTAGTATTTTCGTCTGACTTTTTCTTACAATGAAAATGCTTTGAGACATTACAAGCTGTGTTGGCAAAGAGATTTTAAAAAAATATGTATGTTTGATATGGTTGAAAAACTAAGTTGTATCAATGAAACTATTATATGATCTCACTAGTAACTTCAATGTGATATTGCTAGGATGTTGTGATCAGGCAATTTAAATTAAGAACACTTGTTTTATGAGTCTCCATGACCAAGATCCGTGTAAGTACACCAGAGTATTACTAATTAGCATAAAATATGTTACTAAATTTTTGCTTTTACATTATTTTATGATGTACCTAAGTTTGGGAACTTGTTCACAAAAGTATAAGACCACTTATTATATTTATATGTCTAGCAAAGTATGTAGGTCTCAATTGAGAATCCAACAGAGAATACATTTCAATTTCAGTGTCATTTGTGTTGTCCATGACATAGATCCTAGTGTAGTGATCGTAGTGGCAGTATGTGTGTACATGTCTATTTATTACATATACACCTATATATTCATCCATCCATCTATCAATCTGCACTTGGGCATGGTGGACTATGGCCTATACCCCTCACAGTGAGAAGACCTGAACCCAGTAGTGGGAGATTTATGGGTGGCATCGAAATATATTTATATTCAAGAACAAGCAAGTAGGTAGTTTTAGCTATACTTATTATGTCTGCTGAACTGACAACTTTATAAAGACCTAAATGCATGAACTTTGCTTAAGGATTTCTATGAGAATTAGTGACCATAGCCACATATTGGAGCCTCTTAGAATTCTGATGCTGATTTCAAGCTAGCAGACCTAGTTCTAAGAGGTGACAGAAATAACTGCACTTATACTCGGTGCAAATTCGTTTTGGAATGTTTAATAACAAACTGTTGCTTAGCAACCTATAACAAACAGGGTATTTTAACTTTTTGTTGTTTTATCAATTATTAACTCTTTTGTGACATTACAATTTTAAAAACTTTTACTTGTAATACATGCTATTTGCTTGGCAGAAATACATAGTGTATTAAAATGACAATCAATAACTTATAAAAGTATAAAACAAAATACTTCAATGAAATAAAGGATGTCAGAGTATGAATTTGTGAAATAATGTTGTGTCTTGTAATTTTTTTGTGTTATTGGTATGACTATATTATATACATATATATGACTATATATTCATACTTGATTTTTGATGAATACTTACTTTATTATTAAATTACAAAAATATATTGGGGTATAGTAGAAAAATCCTCATTTATATAAGTTGGTGAAAACCCTACAAAAGATTTTTTATGGCTTGTTTACATTTTATAATATGGACTATGTGTTATAAGTCTGTAGTATTTTAAGTTATTGTTATCATTGCTTTTTATTATCTTATTCACCACTGCCCACCGTTTCTTTTCAAATTAACTTAAAAGCCAAGTTGTATTGGAATAGGGAGTTAGAGACACAGTTCTGGCCTGCCACATTGTGTTATGTCTCTGGAGTTACATTTATCTTGATGTGACTTGGGCATTAATTTGTCATCCCGAATAATTTGATATCACTAAGGAATAGCAAGAGCAGGCCAGTTTTTTATACATCTAACTGGTGCCCATGCCCTGTCAGCAAATATATTAGAAAAGAGAGCATGGAAGCCTCCTCACTTATGTAGAATCACCTGTGCCATATAGAATGTTATAGAGAATCCCTTTCTGGTTCACTATAACATTACATTGAATGACATTCCATTTTTAAGAAATAATATGGGAAAATATTTATCTATGCAGAAATAAAGAAAATAAAACCCATTATGGTTCTAACCCAAACAAAAATTTAATTAGCAAAAAATTTCATTGAACGTTCATGTTTAATAGGCTTATCATGAGCATAAATAAAAAATAAGAACTTAGTAAGATAACTCACTGGAAGATCGAAGTCGACGAGTTTCCTGCGAGATTCTTAATTCAAACTTTAGAATATTTTTATACAGTACCTACACATGTTTCTTAACACTGCCTTAACTACACTATTCACGATAAAAAAAATTCGTAACTTACGATTTGATTACACTTTTTTTATACAAAACTTGCACTTAATTTCCAGGATAAGCGAAAGTGTTATAAAGTAATTAAATGGAAGATGTCACACAAATTAACACGGAGCGGAAAACCTTTAAAGGTACGGTCTATAAAAAGTTATCTACCAAGTCCTGAAATTATGTTACTCGACATTATCAAACGAATAATGTAAGTACAAAACAATGTCAAACAATCCGATTGCGACACGATACTATATATATCGTCTCGAAACAGCTGATACGCTATGATCGTTCGGATAGTTGCTAGGTTAAGTATTGCCGCACTACTAAATTCTTGGTTTTCAACATGGTTTGGTTTAAAAATAATTCCATAATTCCTAATGGAGGCAAATTATACTTTAGTTTACGGGACATTCTTGGTTGGAGCTTTTGATTTACGTTTCAGGTATATGTTTATTGTTATAACTATAACACAATTTCGATTCGCCAGTTACACGGTCAGGGCCTCACAACAAAACAATAAGTACCATTTCGATAAATTGATGTTAAGTACCTTTTAATGTACTGAAATCATTTTTCGCATTTTAACATAGCTTTGTGTTTTCTAAATTTGTAACTTTGGTACTTACGAATATGCAGGCAAATATGTACGTTAGGAATGAAAGCAGAAGTTATGTTCAATAAATGTGATTTATTCTTTTTTTTTTCATTTTTATGTATGCTTCATAACACTATTCTAACTTGTATCAATAATTATTAGTAATACTATAAGTCAATAAATATCAATATAATATACATACATAAATAAAATAATTATAAATTTAGATACATACATACTATACAGCCAACTGTACGTAATAATAACAATACATTATATAAATACATAAATATTTACAAATATATTAGATATAATATAATATTCTTTGTCCATTTCTAGCGTTGTCGTCGTTATTCAACTGATACCGTACTTGTCATATTTAAGCATGGCACGATGTTGGTACTCTGAACTGCTTGGTCTGTGGTACACCTGCCACTTGTGGGTTTTCTCCCCGTCTGATCTGATCTCTGTAGGCTCTGAACTGTTGGTCCAGCTTCGGTCTGCACACTACTTGCGCACCTTGTTCCTTGTAATTTTCACCCTTACATCTGGATTGGCAGGCATGTAAAGGTTGCGTGGTAATGCAGATCTCACCATGGTTTTCATAATACTGGACCTGGTTTTCCAACTGGCAGGGTCCACGTTCCTTTGCGTACGATCTTGCCCTGTAAACGTTTTTGGCCGATGTTTCTTCAGAGGAAGATGATGATGACGATGATGAAGACGAAGAGTCCTGAGAGTTCTTCCAGTCGTCATCGGTGCGCAGGATGGCGGTGTAGTGGTGCTCGGGCTTGTAAGCATATTTCTTGGCCTGAGCTTGGAGTTCCTCGGTCTTTGGCTCGCTGTTCTCATCCTTTAGGGCATAAGAAGCTCCATAGTGTTCAGGCCTGTCAACTAAGCCATCAGGGGTTAGGTAGTCGTCTCGAGGATCCCTCGTCATACGTCCACAGATACCTTGGTTCTCGCCGCGGCCTTCCGCAGTCAGTACCACTAATCTCTCACCGTCGTACATGGCGCGAAGACGGTCGTCGCTGATGTCCAGAACAAGGACACCATCAGAATGTCTGTGGTACTCCAAGATTGGCTTCTCCTCTTCATCGTCCCAATACGTCGATAATTCGCCTTCGGAAATCTTCTTAGCGTCTGTCTTTACTTTGACTTCGTGGTGTTTCGAGCCTTCAGGCGCTGGACTAACTTCGATCTCCAGATCTTTGCCACTCTCTGACCTGTGAAAATATAATTTCTTCATTTAATATTGGCGATCTAAATAATTTTATATGATACACTCTTGAAAATTTTATACGTCCAAATAATATTAATTATATGCCGGGACATAGTCGCTCTATCGTGCTTAATTTAAGGACAATGGTTTCAGCTAGATAAGCTGATAAAAATGTCTTATTATTACCAAGATTGAGTATTAAAAATTGAGTAAATAAGCTATGCAGACCCCAGTGACTTTCAACATAACATATCATGGTAATTTTGTATATATAGCAGGCGAAGCGAGAGAGATAGTTCTAATGATAATTCAGCTCATAAGATAATTACCGATATGAGATGTAGACCTCCTGTTTCTTCTCGCTTGGTCTCCTAGCTAAAATGACAAGTTCATCGTCATTTTGTCCAGGCTCCTTGAAGTCGTGCATTACAACATGCCATGAACGCGATAGTGGATACTCGTAGCTACGGTTACTGAAAGTCCTTATTCTCTTGCCGTCTACGGAACAGAACGCTGCAAAGAAAATTAATCATTAGAGAGTTTTTACCAGTTAGAATGAAATATATATACATAAATAGTAAGTAGGATATATTTACGTTTGTACTGATCGTTGGAAAAGTAATTCATTAAACGTTCATGGGCTTTGAATGGCCAGTAAGCAGAGAAGGTTCTTGAGGCTGCAAGTGCTTTCGGAATGGGAAGGCTCTTGCTATGGAATTCTCCGTAACGCGAGTTCACTGTTAAGTCAAAGGTATTCGTGAAATATGATGCATCAGCTGCGATTTCCAGCTTGCCTTCAGGAGCCACTCTCTGTGGGTTAACTTCAGTATTCCAGAATGTATTGTACTCAGCAATTCTGTAAACTTGGTGGAACATATTCTTAGCTGCTGGGCTGATATCTTTGTAGTTGATAGATGCCTTCATGTTATCATAAGCGTGAGCCATGACAATAACATCGTGACAAGCATGCTGGTATTTGTTGCCCTCAGCGATTTCTCTCGCGCATTGCTTTCCACGTGGATCTTTTTCTAGTTGCTCAGCATACTTCTTGCTTCGTTCAGCATCACCTTCAATATGAATATTTTCCTTATTGTTCTGGCCGTATCGGATATCTGCTTCGAAGCTCGTCTTCAGATCTTTTTTAAGAGCTTCTAGAGCGTCAAGGTGTGAAATAGAAGCTGGATTCTTAACAGCAACAACTGCATTGATATGGTTATTGCCATGCTGTTCAGAATTTCTTCCTGCGAAGAAAGCATGATGGCTCTTTTCGTCAACAGGGCTGGAGGCCTGTGCGTATGTAAATACGTATTCAAGCTTTTGAGGCGTATCAAACTTAGCACTGACGTCAAAGACATTCACTCGGGCAGTCTTGATTCCTGATGCAACTCGCTTAATGAGCTCTTCACGACGCTCTTTGCTGTTTGGAGATTTATCGTTTACATCAGATGCAGTAAGATACTTTTCACCTTCTCTTTTTTGGTTGTAGTATGTATCTGAAAATAAGACGAATTTTGATTAATAACCCTAAAGGCAGAATATAAGAATACTTGCCATTGGCTCATTTAATGTTAAAGTACCATTACGGTATTGAAGGATCAGCGTTATAACACTCACCATAAACTACATGGAAAGTTACACCTTTGTTCTTAGACTGCTTGCCCAGGTATTTAAGGTTGAAGTGTGTCAATGCCATATCATTGTTATTCATAACTTTAGCAAACAGAGCGTATAAATCACGTGGACCTGCACTGTAAATGCCCCTGAAGTCATTGGAGTATGAATAACCATGGAATTGGAATTGTGCTCCAATCATTTGTCCAAACTTAGCGTCTACAGATGCGACCTTTTGGCTTCGACTAACAAGCTTAGTCGTAGGGTCCTGGCTCACAGTAACAACCGTATCCTTCTTCTGGTTGGCGGTGTAAGGCCATATGCTGTAATGAACAACATTGTTTTCTTGCTCTGGTTCATATGGCTTAGCTTGGATTTTAATTTCGCCGTCCTTCAGTTCCATCGATAATTTATTGGCCCAGTTTAGTTGCATCTTCTTGATAACACCCGCGCTTGCATAATGATTTCCAAGAGTATCAAAGAATCCAACACTACCATCAAAGTTCTTAGCATAAGTCAACTGTACATCTTTCTCCATCTGTGCAGAGAATTCATCCTTGTCAGTGGGGAAATTCATGGAACCCTTAGCGTTGCTTCTGACGTGAAGTACAGTCGGTTCCTTGTACTTGTAGATGAATGGCATACCCATAGCAACAGGGAACATAATTGAAACCTGGTGGTCATTTGTAACTTTCGTATAATGCTGGTCTACACCATTTCTGAACTTCTCTAAGTAGTTCTTAATATCATGAACGAGCTGGTGATGGTCGTTCTCACCAAAGGACAATTTTCCTTCCTGGCCCATCAATTTGATGTCGAAAGAAGCTTCAAGCTCATCTTTCTCATCACGCTTGATGTTAAGCATCTGGGCAATTTTATCTGCAGAGTATTTGTTTTGCGATTGGGATTCAGGCCTATGGCGTTTCTCGTCGAACAAATGCTGCTTGAAGAAATCTACGAACCGCTTGATACTTGTGAATGAACCAGAAATCTATAAAATAAATACAGAATAATATTATTCAAACAGTACGTACAGCAGATACCAATTAAAGACTTTGTATAAAAGTGTTACGTTACGCTATGACGAAGTCGACGATGAAGACGATTTACTCACCACATTTTCCGCGTCCCAGCCACCAGTTTTAGTCCTCCACGCTAATCTCAGAGACTTAGGGGTAAAGCTGTCGTGACTTCCAGTATGAGATAGAACTCCCATAATGCCATTATCTTCTTCATTGTCGTATATTTCGTTGAAACTCTTGGAAGAATAGTAATAGCCAAAATCTTGAGTGGTGAGCATGCCTTTAGCTGCTTTTGCTATTCTGGCGCTAAAATAAAACATGTTATTAAATAAAACCCTGCGTAAAGGAAACAGAAATCAAGACATGAAAATACTTACAGTTCAAAGAAGCGTGGGTTTTGTAGTTTTGATGCTGAATTAATGCTGGATTTTAAAACAGCTCGAACTTGCACACTAGGGTCATCATGAGTCATTTGAGCCATAGCTTGCATCATGGGGCCAGTAGGATTGGACATGAAGATGTTGTGAATTGCAGCCACTCTTACTTCATAAGGTTCGGCAGTATTCCTCAAAATACTGTATAACACAGCGCGTACATAATGATCTTTTTGTACAGCCAGGCCTTGCAAGCTTTTAACCATTTGGGTTCTAAGGTAAGTGGATACTTCGATCTTTCCTTCTAGGTATGGAGTGTATACATCTAGGATAGCTCGGTGACCTAAGTTTCCGATTGCTTTAATGTAAACCTGTGACTTGTGGCTGTCGTCATCTTTAATGGCCTGATCTAATTCTTTGCGCAGATATGGAAGAATTTCTTCCAGCACAAACCGGTCATGTCGGCGAGAGAGTCGTCCGTACATGTGAGTTGGGTAATACGAATGAGCGGTGTCGTTGTTTACTTGACCCATATTGATGAATTTCGTAGCGGCAATCAAAGCAGTAGTGTTCAGGAAAGGTTGATCCTTAACTTGATCGCTCGTGGCAAGTTTGAAAAACTCAGTCATCAGCTCTTTTGTTGGGTACCGAAGGACACGCACCAAGGTAGAAACAACCACTGCGGCTTCGGTAGACTCGATTTTCTTGTTCTCAATCCATGTTTTGATTTGCTGGAAGGCGGGCTGAGTTCCGGCCTGGACCACAGCATCACGGTAAATCATCCACATATCGGATTTCACTTGATTATTAGATGATTTGGCAATTTCAATGCTGCGACTTGTTTGGCTAAGCTGACCAGAACTCATGGAAGCGATAATGCGGACAAGGATGTTGAATTTCGATAAGAAATCCGCTTTCGGCATATTGTTCGGGTTTTGCAACTGTTGAGCGATTTCTTGAACAAGCTTTTGAGCGTTCATTGGGTTCTGCTTCTTGTCACTATGAGGTTGTGGATTCATGTAAATAGCAGCATAAGCAGGTTCATTATATTTGGGTATTTCATCATTCACGTAAGCAGATGATGAATCGCTTGAACTTGACGAAGAAGATGACGATGAACTAGATGAACTAGAGCTCTCCTTGCTTCGCTTCACAATAACCTTATTTACGGACACGATAGTTTTAGGTCTTGCAGATCGGCGTGTTCTTTCTCGCGGCTCCTCTGACCTACGATGCTCTCGGGACTCCGATGAGGAAGACGAAGAAGAAGAAGACGACGATGAAGAAGATGACGACGAGGAGGACTTGTCTTCATTGTCATTAGACAATTGTTTTGAAGTCAACGAATACAAAAGGTTTTGAATTTCTCGGTTCCCTTCTGGCTTTTCCCACTCGGCTTCTTTGTCGTCTTCATGAGATACTAAACGCAAAGTTACCCTACTTTCTACTTCAGCATCTTGTTTACCATACATGTGAGGATGAACATTGACTTTAGAAGTGGTCTCTGCCTTGTAAATCGGTCCATTTTTAGCGGCTAATATGCGGGAGAAAGTTGCACGCTTGATGAACTGATCTTCCTTGGGACTCCTAGCAGTTCCGGTCCATTCGGCACCTTTCGGTACCCCAAAGTGATAGTCAACTCTGTGGTGGCAGTGTCCGTAATTCTTGCTCTTTGTGATCTCAATAGGCTCATCTTCTTCTGCGAACCTAGGAAGCTCACGGCGCCATTCCGACGCTACTGGAGAAACGGTGTAAAGTGTCTCACAATCACCGGTTACATCAGTTTCCATCTTCCGGAACTGACCTTGCTCGATCTGTTTGTCATATGTGTCGTGATAACTGCGCTCATTGCGGTGAGCGGAGAGGTCAACTTGAAGTGCACTGATGAGACCCTTAAGTAAATTCTCGTGG
The DNA here is from genome assembly GCA_018249125.1 of Asbolis capucinus. NCBI lineage: Eukaryota > Metazoa > Arthropoda > Insecta > Lepidoptera > Hesperiidae > Asbolis > Asbolis capucinus. The sequence goes on from DWJZ01002209.1 coordinate 10,071, forward strand.
GCAAGGGGCAAGGAAGGTGGAAGACTGAGCGACCGTACGCGCCCTCCTTCTAAAGAGATCTCGAAAGGTTTGTCGAGATCATGCACGGGCTCATACTTAAGATCTTTCGGGAGATTTTCGTCACTTTCCCTTGACAGTTGCTCATGGACTTGTGCGTGTTCTGGTTTTTCTAGCTTAGCTTGCAACTGGCCAGCCTCCTTGACACGGATTGTAAAGCGGGCTTTGAATGCTGCTCCAGTGCTGGAGCCCTCGTGCAGACGGGCCAGGGTATGAGCTTCAACATCATATCGGTACAGTTTACCGACATGCCATGGTGACGGTGCGTCATGGTGATCTTCTTTCTTGGCATTATGACGGGCTGCCACAGCGGCCACTGTAATTAAAGTATAGTATAGTATATAACGTAAGTAGTAATTAAAGTATACGGTAAACTTTTCACGAAACAAATAATTACATGAAGCCACGTATAACGATAAAAATTGTTTTGGGAAGAAACTATAGCTATTATTGACATCGCAGTATTCGTTATAAACGATAAAATAAATTTACTATGCCATGGACTAATCCACAATTTGGATAATATTATTTAATTCCTTTTGTAATTGTTTATAATATTTTTATATATTGTTGCATTTATCGGTCATTTAATGAACAAAAAATAGACTAACATTTTTAAGTCTAGTAGATATTGTAGTCACAACCCAAATCAACTTAAACATCTACATGTAATAAAACAAAATTCAACTTTGGATTAAAAAAAAGAAACTCACCGACAAGTGCCGCTAGGACCAGTAACTTCATGTTGTTTGCGCCTTTCCCAGTAGCTCAAGATGTTCAAGCTGCGAGAAGTTCTCTTCTGGTTTCCTTCGTATTGACCACCAGTTTATATATTCAGTTACACGCGTGCCTTCTGACCTACGAAGTTCCAGATTACAACATTGTAGACCGTATAGATAACAGATCCTTTAAATTGAGTTTTCGATAAATATGGATGATTTATTGCTATCAAAGATCAATATTAAGTCATCAAAATGCCTTGAAAGCAAGCAATTTATTATTCTACTATAAAACACTAACAGTGACGAATTGAAAAACTCGTGTAGAATCTCTACGATGTGATTCTCATGATCCCTTTTAAGTAGGACTGGACAATTCGTGCAATGAGTTTCTGTCTCAGGTATAATCAGAGCAATAGGAATGATATGTAAGAATCGTTTTATGACACGACATTACAAGGGAAGGGATAGCATGAATGAATTTTGTATCAACAAACGTATAGATTATATAGTAGACCAGCCGATCCTGCTGTGAGCGTTAACAGAAAAAATCATGTGGTTCCTAGAACAGCTTTGCGTAAGCATCATACGGTCCGGGATCCTCGATACATATTTTCACATGATTAATATAATTCATATTATATTCATAGTGTTCATAACACGGCGACTTGTATACGTCTATTTCTTTTATTTTATATTAAGGCAAACGAGCAGATCGGTATTTTTTATGTGACACGCAAACAAACGAGCACACGGTCACCTGATGGTAAGTGATCACCGACGCACAGGAACATTAACAACACCAGGCAGGGTGTTACTAACGCTTTGCCTGCCCAGAAGGAACTAATAGAAGTACGTACGCGGGGAAGAGAAAGAAACAAGGGAAGCGTACGTTGCTAAAGTAACTGGAATCAGTGACGACAACAACTGACCCCAGATACATCAACAATATACCACTTCAAGATAGGTGACAGAGCAGAATGGGGCGAAGGAGGACTGAAGTATGGGGAGAAAAAGAGGAAAAGTGGCTCTTAAGTCCCCAGCCGGAATACAATGAATCGTTTAACGGCTGATTCCAACATGAGGGTAGTATCCAGCCATACGAGATTCACAAAAAGATAATAATCCTGCGAAGCCCTACCACGGAGCAAAAAGGCTCACCTGATGGTAAGTAATCACTGCCGCCCGTGAACATTATCTACACCAGACAGAGGCGCTACTAATTCATTACCTGCCAGGAAGGAAGTTAGAGACCTGTGCGGGTAGGGAAGACAAAGAAAGGAGAAGTCAAACATCGCTGAAGCGACCGGGAACAATAACATACTTAATATCCTACCTGGCTGCGCAATAATCATAGGACGTTTCTTAGCAATCCTCTGCTCCCTGCTATGTGGTGAGATCTTGTACTACCCATCCCCCTACCTAGGATCACGTGATTTTTGTTTTGTATACACTGAGTAGGAAGAGGAAAATAAAAATGCTTATCTTTTAAACTTTAAGTGTATTGTTTGCACGTGATATCTTGATAAACCCCCCTCTACCTTTGTGGTATTTGGCGATTTTTCCTGCACCTCACGTAATTAATATTAAGCAAGTTAAGTTAAGCATCAGTGGTCGAGGGGTGACCAGGAGGTGGGGATGGCAAAAATTTCATGAGTACTTCCTGCTTCTGAAGACACGTAAGGCGGTCCTGATTATTATTAACATTTAATTTGAGGCCTTGGTTCAATATAAACTTCGATACTTGGGTTGGCCACATACCTTGCTGGCTACCACTCTCCTGCTTGAGGTAGCATATTTGCATCTCCGCATTTAACCTTGCTTATAAAATGCAATTCTAAAAAAGTTAATTTCTATGTAAATGACGATGGGTAAAAAGTAAAAATCATTAACGTTGCAAACATTTATTTTAAAATTGAGCCTTAATCTGACAGCAGCTGTCATTTTAATAACATGCTTTACGATACATTCTCTAAAATAAATGAGCAAATAGGAGATCTAAAATTGGAAAAATTCTTAATATAATAATAATACAAAAAGAGATTCCTTGGAAAGCATGCAATTTGTACATTTTTATTAACTAGTTCTTATCTATGTAAAAATTATTAAAACTGTTTTTATAGCGAACCCGTCTACTATTATTTTTATAAAATAATAGTGACTTTTTTCAAACTTTCCAAATTTAAAAAAATTTATTATGTCCATGTCAATTCATTCAATTTAAACTATTTCGCTTTTAATTAGTTTTATGTATATAATGTTACATAAAACTAATTCATAATTAAACTTAAACTACAAAAATTGAGCAATAATAGGTGTAACAAAATGTAATATGTAAAAATAAAATAATTAACATACCAAAATATTTACAATTCTAACCTATCTGCTTGTTTATAATAACGCTTAAAGGCTTAATGTCTTCAGGCTTTAAATGGCTCAAAGGAATTACATGACTTAATTAAATACAGAAGGCCTCCAATAATTTTAAGTCCTTACCAATCTCAGATTTTCATCATTGATGTATCAAAATAAAAATTTAAAAGTTGATTGATACATTTTATAACTCATTTTTAGAAATTTCGTATATTGTGATATTGAAGAGTTATTACGGCCCAAGATATGAGTGTACTAAATGTATTAAAATATCATGATTTTCTTATCCACAAATATGCTTACAAGTTTTGTTGGGACGAGAAAAACTATAGATACAATCTTAATTAATAATACATTTATATTGGTCAACATAGAAATAAATAATTGCATTCTATACAAAGCAGATTAAGGCACCAACTGCATATTAAACTAATTTACGAACGCATCATTTAACATTATTTTGATTTATTGGGAATTATATATTGCTTTATACTTTAATACGAGTAGTGAATTTTTACTGTCTAATACCGCACATATATCCCATCCAAGTCTTAATATGTATGCCTGCAATATATCTACCAGATCACTAATTAATTCATAAATCAATTGTTATACCGTATCCTGATACTAACTTCATTGTCAGTACATTTAAAAAATCTGTTGTCTGTACGCCTCCTGTATTTGGGGAAAACTATTTTGGCAATAGATTCTTTTTCAAAATGATGTAACTTAGATTTATTAGTCATTTGAACTAAATTTAGTTTAAATACAGATTTAAAATAGTAATACCGAAACTTTTTAAAAGTCTTAAAATTTCTAAAGTGCTCATTCGTTATCCCTAGTCAATTATTTTTATAATTCACTATGTTTGGCTTAATTCATATTTTTTTATCAGAAACACAACTTTTGTTTGTATTCGACGTTGATAAACTTCTTTACTTACTTACATCACTTGTATCAATCCCTTAAAGCTTATTTTTCATGATAAAAAGTAGCGTATATTCTTTTTCAAGTTTCAGTCTATCTCTGAACCAAATTTGGTCCAAATCGGCTTAGTGGTTTAGGCATAACAAACAGACAGACTTACTTTCGCATTTAGCAGGCATAGATAGTTTATTAGTAGACATAGGTATTACTATCTCAATACATATTTAACTTTTTTATGAATGTACATTACAACAATCTTCACAAGGCGCAATTTTAACTAACTATTTGATCCCGCAACCAATTTTAACAAGAAATTGTGTTTTAAACACAATAGAAACTTAAAAATATATAACCTTACAACTTAAAACTATACAATTTTTGAGCCATTTCTTTCAAACAGTCTTGAATTGAGCTTTTAATTATATACAGTATGAGATAGATATATTTTATATCCTTATTTCCTAAAAGTACAAAATGCTGTTTGAAAAACTTTTCACTATGACTCCATAGCTTTCTGATCGATACGAGCCTTTTATTTCGTTTTTTTAAGTAAATATTATTATTAAGTAATATGAGTAAGTGATGTTATTTTGTCTTTTAAGTAATTTTAGAGTTTTTTCCTGTTCTTGACTTATATCCGTATTAATTATCAATCTTAAAATGCTGCCTTAGGAGTATTTTGTGCCAAGACTAAATCAACTTTAAATGTTACTCGTTAAGTACTTAAAAAATCTTCTAAGATTGCGTCGTTCTGTATTTTGGTTAAAAAAAAAAATAACTACAACTTCTGCAATCTTGGTACCGTTAGTTTATCCCTGATGCATCGCAGCGTGGCCAACTTCGCTGGGGAACTCGGAACCATCTGCTCATGTTCAGGTCTTCGTACTGGCCTGGTGGGAGGAATGCAGGCACGTGGTACGTTCGTGATGTGAGGGTGGGATTTCACATGCTTTCGAAGAGAGGATGGGTCTGTGTAACGTTTGCCGCAACCAACTGCACCGCAAGCGTACGGTCTCTGGAATTCACAAAAGATCTGATGTTAACTTCAGAAAGAGGAAAGATAAAAAAAGACAGCAGACAAGACATTTAATATAAACAGAGTGCACAGTACTTTATTAAAACCAGTGATAGCCTAGTGGTTTGAACAGCGTGGTGGTATGCTCTAGACATCGTCAGTGTGAGAAGAGACCCGTGCACAGCAGTGGACTATCGATGGGTTGAAGCCTTATTCCTTGGTTTGAACGTTGGTTTCAAAAAAAGGGAGGTCCCGGGATGAAATCATGCGCGCACTTAACAGTAAAAGTTATGTGCGTATAAGAAATTAATAATTACCTTACTCTTTACTTGATAATGATAATTATCTAAAAGCTCGTTATTTTTTCAGTAAATATTATTACTATTGCAGATTAAATTCTGTATTCGATGATTTTCTCATCAAACCAGTTCCATGAGAAAACATTGTTTACACCTTAGTTTTTCCCAATCAAATTTCCAGATCTTTTAGGGTTAAGGAGTGAAGTTTCAGGGTTAAGGAGTGAGTTCCAGGGTTAAGGAGTGAAGTTGCAGGATGCTTACTGCATTGAAATGAGTCCGCTGATGTTTTGCCCGGTCTGAAGAGTTGGAGAAAGCCTTCCTGCAGTGAGGTGCTGGGCAGGCGTAAGGTCGTTCGCCAGTGTGCGAGCGGACGTGGATCTTTAGATTCTCCAGCCGGGAGAAAGCTTTGCCACAACCTGGATGCTGGAAGAAGAGAAACTTATTACTTTTGTGCTGACTCTAAGGTTTTATAGATTTGTAGGGTAGGCATCTTATAGTAATAGTGCCTACTAAATCGATTTCATTGATACGAAAAATATGTACTAAAACGTCATCTAGTTATTCCAATTAGAAACCAAAAGTGAGATTAATGCTTGCTTAAAATATAAACGCTATCACAATAAAACATAGCGCTCTCATTAATTTTTTTTGCTAAACTGAAACCCTGATAAATGGATTCCTAGTTTAAAAAAAAACTAAATTTCAAAGACAATTGAATGCGTGGTTCCCACAAATCCGATATGTGTAAGTATATAATTGCTCGTATATTGTATAAAATATGTGACTTACTAGACATCTATTAGGCTTATGTCCGGAATGTACACGCATGTGTATAAGGAGCTTGTACCGGGCGTTAAACGGTCGACGTGCGCGCGCACATTCCCGCCACAAACAGCTAAATTCATCACCTGGTAACAATTAAAATATTTTATTAAGTGCTAATATTTATTTTAGTTCTTTCTACATGTTCTTCCATAATTCTGCAAAATTGAGCAGACAGGTCACTGACATGGAAAATGATCACCGGCGCCACATTACTAACACCAGGCTTAAGTGTTAGAAACACGTTGCACCCAAGATGAAAGCAGATGATGATGGACCAAGACGCGGGGAAGGTAAAGAAAGAAGCGTAGCAGTACATTGCTAAACAAACCGGAACCTATAATGACCACAAGCACACCAACAACTTATCACTTCAGGATGAGGGGAAAAAGGAAGGAGAACTGGCCCTCAAGCGCCCAGCGCCAAGCGCAGCTGATTCAAGCAAAAGGGAAGTAGCCAGCCAGACGGGTTTCGCAAAAAGTTTAATAAAACTTTAAATGCCAGTAGTATATATAACAAAAGAAATAAGCAACAGACATGAATTGAATCAACGTTCTAAAAATAGATCGATCCTCGAAAACAACGGACTCCAAATTCCTGAGCTTTGTGAATCATATCACAGACATATTGCCATTTCCTTTGCTGTTCTATTTAAATCTTATTTGGTAATTTGCATCACGGCCACATGAGAATTTATATACTTAGACATCCAAAGTCATTTGGACAAGTGACTAATCCTGGCTTTACCCATTAGTAGTTCAGCAGGCCTTTGGATTTCAAATCATAACCATTTGGGACTATGTCCCCATTGCACTGCATCAATACGAATTTGTAGCAATCTTAGGAACCAATAAATTCCTTAGGAACCAATAAAAAAGGGTTCCCTGATGTCTGGACAGGTAATATCAAAGTACCATTGGCATTATGTTATTATAAAACACATACAACACTTGATTGCAAATCAGTACGTGTCTGCGGATCCATTATGGAGACCTGAAGAAGTTGTGTAAAGTTCAAATTCGTTACTCCTACTTAATTTAAGATATTTGCTAAATTCTTAATCTTACCTTTGTACGTATTGACGTGTGCCCTTTCAATGTGTTCCACGAGAGTATTCTGGTTAGGATGTCTTTCGAAACAGTTTTCCCACAAACACACTCTTTCACCTAAAAAATAAAAAAATCTGTTATATTTTTAGTCAAATAATAGATGTAACAAGGACAAAAATCAACCTGGAAAATATTTTTATTACGATTGCCAAATTGCCAAAACAGTACAGATAATAGTGAATTACAGTCAAATAAATGCATTTTATTTTTAATTATAGACATATAATAATATAAAAATTGTCTGATTTAATACGGGATACGTGAAACCCTAGCTCGATCGTATGTAAGAATCATTATTTACTACCTTGGCTTTTGTCCTTCTCACATTTCCTTTCATTTTGAATGGGTCTGACATTATTGTCATCAACTATATCACCATCCTTCTCAAATGTTAATCCAAAATCATCTAAATTAATAAAAAGTTCGTCTTCGTCACAATTTTCAGAATTTTCATCATAATAACATGAACTTTGTACATCGCTTTCTATTGAATCAGATATAGAAATCTTTCGTCCGTTTCTTTCAAAATTAAATTCTGTACAACTAGTAGGAGTATCTGGTAAGATATAATTCTTTTCTTGATCTAGATTCATTAAGATATTGTTAGGGTAGCTATAGTGCTCCAAACTACTAACAACTTGTGTGTGATTATTAGGAATATCAACAGCAGAATTATGTAAAGTTTGTTGATTATATTCTCCTGTATTGTTACTGTAATTACAATAACGTTTCGAAAAAGCTGTTTCGATTGATGGTAGAAGGTTATCGTTTGCCACAGACGTAAAATAATCTTCGTTAAAAACATCAGGTGAGAGGCGACAAGATTCTCCATCTTCTCTGCATAGTTCATCTATTAATGACTCATCGTCAATATAATCGTTATTGACCTCGTATGAATTTATTTCTGTTCCTTTACTCTTGTTATCGGAATCGGATTTAAAACTACTGTCATCAAAATCTATGCTGTCTAAGTCTAGGAGAACTTCTTTCATATTCTGTTCGTTAATATTACTATCGATAACTTCATCTATAATTTCAAATTCATTGGTTTTTGTGTCCTCTGTACCCTGATTCCAATCAAGTACTTCAAAATCGAAGCTTTCTTCAGTTCCATATTTGAAATTATCATTTTTCGAATCAACTTTGTTTTTCGGCTTGCCATTTTCAACTTCTAGATTAAACTGAGACATATAATATGCATGTAGATCTGTAACGTTATCATTTTTTTCTTGAAACAGCTCATCATCTTCGTAAGGTATGATATCATATTCAGCCATGATGCTAAGTTCGTTTACCTACAGTTCAGCGAGTTTTATGTAGTGGTTGTATTAACATGTGGTCTTTGCGTCCGCATATGGTTTTGCTATTATTATAAAAATAAACTTTCTCCGCGTCGTGTCTTGCGTGGCTCGGCATCTGCGAATTATGTATTATGTTAATTACAATTGTTAATAGTTTCGTAACACGTGTGATACCACCTTGTTTATGGCTAAGGAAGTGGTTAACGGTCCGTATATTATAATTCTTTTTCATTTGTACGTTTTTAAAACCGTATTATAATTTTACTATATTATTTGAGAATATTATGTTTGCTACACCGAAGGTCGTGGGTTCGATTCCCATCCAGGTCAATCTTTTCTGTGATGAGCAGGAATGTTTGTTCTCTAAGTATTTATTTAAATATATATATGTAAGTTGATCAGCTGTCTGATCACCATAGTACAAGCTAACGCCTAGTTTGGGTTCAGATGTCCGTGTGTGAGCTGTCTAAGGATATTTATTTAAAATTTAACCAAGTTATCGGTTGATATAATCGTATTGAAGGTTCAAATTTCAAGAATAGCATTTGACAATTAGCTATTTGTGGCCACATTTATAAAAATTTTAAAACAAGTCTTTTCATTTCGCGGAATTAAAATATAACAATTATTAAAAAGACGTTGAAATAATGAAAATCTTAACTGCTGCACGGAACTGGTTGAAAAATATAATATCCTTAATTATCATCATGATCGTCCATCTTAATTAAAAAAAAAACTTATTAATAATTATAAAATTTAAATTAATAACTAATTAACCATTCAAGTGTTTGTTTGAAAATTTAATTTACTTTGAGCCGCTTTTCCCTACAAGTTCAAACGGACGGGAAATGTCGGATTACGCAGAGCTGCTTCTCTTTAAAACACTGATCTGACTTAAATAACGAAGAAGATTTCAGCCAATTTTCTTTACAATACTGCGTAGACGGAAAATTAACGATTAACATTTAGGCCGATAGGACTAGCGACAGGCCGTTGATGTAGTGGTTAGCGAATTTGACTACTATACCGGAGACGTCCGGGTTCGATTCCCACCCAGGTCAAACTTTTCTGCGATGTGCAGGAATGTTTGTTCTGAGTGTCTGGGCGTAATAGAAATATCTATTTAAGTATGTATTTAAAAGTATAAGTGTATGTTTTTAAGTTATCTGATCACAATAGTACAAGCTAACGCTTAGTTTGGGGACAGACGGCTGTGTGTGAGTTGTCCAAAGACATTTATTTATTATTATTATTTATTTATTTGTTTTTCCTTAAAACAGAGGCCTTATATACAATAACAGTCAAGCTTTAAGCCACTTTTATTTATAATACTGCGCTGACGAAATCTTAGTACTTTTAAAAACGATTGTGCTAAATATGCCCTACGATTTTACAAATTAAATTATTAATAACACTTAAACGACACCAAGTATGTATATTGTAAGTT